>OMLP01001536.1:0-12036 GCA_900302685.1 Spondyliosoma cantharus
TCGGTGCGCTGGTACACCTCGAGGGTGGGCAAACGGTTTAATACCTTAAGAAAAAGTGGGGGGGATGAAATCACCTTGTTGTAAAAGTGGGGGTGTTGCAACACCCCTATCCCCCACGGGTGTGACGCCACTGAATCCTCTTATTTGACTCTGGGCAAGTGAGAACAAATTGGTTGTAGGCGGCACATAGACTATACCTGTTTTCACTGGGATTGTCTCGTTTTTCTTTCTAAATTGGATTGGAACAGATCACACAGGCTAGACGCAAGGCACTCAGGGCCCTCCAAATGCTCACATCAGCCCTGATAATGAGCAATACTGGCGCCTTGGTAAATTAGATGACTGTCTAACAGCTTGAGGATCGTCCAGGATTCCCATGAATCATGCATATCTATTAAAATCTCCCAGGTTATTAGCAGAGATATGAGTCACTATTCATACACGCTCCGCGGCTCATCTGTAATTCACTTTTTCCTATGCTTGATTTGCTCATTAGCAGTTTGTCAAGGTGAGAAAACCCTCACAGCACTGTTAAACCACAGAGGACTAAAATGTGGCTCTGTAGCAACACAGTGGCCTTTGATGAGCTCACCTAGCTACATATCCTCTTATCACACCACGGGGCGCCTCTCCAACACACCACCCCGGAGGGAACAAAAGGCTGCACCGTGCCCACTCACACCATACATGTTTGCACTTATGATTAGCACTCTTTGAAGTGTCTGTGCGTGTTGGTTGAACACGGCTTCAGCCACAGCTGTATAATGCTGGAGGACTCTTTGTTGTTTGCTGCTCCTCCCTCCTCCTGCAGGGGCGTGGGCTGCATCTTGTATGAGATGGCAACAGGTCGTCCTATGTTTCCTGGAGCCACAGTGAAGGAGGAGCTACACTTAATTTTTAGGCTCATGGGTAAGTTAGAAGCATATTATTACTCAGGGCAGGGCAAAATCAAGTAATATATGAAGTAAGAACAGGTAATATAAGTGATGGTGTCCTGGGACAGCAGACGAAGATAAGTGTTTTTGTTTCTCTTACTCCCAGGCACTCCGACAGAAGAGACTTGGCCCGGTATCAGCAGTAATGAGGAGTTTAGGTCTTACCTCTTTCCTCAGTACAGACCTCAAGCGCTCATCAACCATGTTCCAAGGTAATACTACCTAATTTCACTGTCTGTTCAGCGGAGTGGTGTCTGGAGGCTCTATGAGGTTGAACTATGAGGGCTGTGCCCTTAGCACAGGGTTTTTGAGCTAAATGTCCCCATCTTCGAATGCTCACAATGTCAATGCTAACATGCAGATCTTCAAAGAGGTTTAATTTGACTATGATCACCGTCTTTGTGCAGCTTGCTGGCATGCTAACAATTGCGAATTCAGACAGAATACAAAGTAAAGCTAATTCTGAGGGACGGGTCAAATTTTGACTGACGACGCAAAGTTATTACAATTCAATCTGAGGGACACATGAGTATGTAAACCAAATTTCATGGCAGTCAGTATTGTCAACATGTTTCACTTAAACCATCAAATGTGAAGCTCATGGTAGCACTTGTGGAAAATAAGGAGATCGCCAAAATCAGCAGGATACATCATACCAAGAATGTCTGTAAACTCCTCCATCTATCTTGTAGTTGTTGAGATAGTTTGCAAGATAACTTTGACCTGCTGGTGGGGTTGGATCAAAAATTAACCAAAGTCATTACGAATCATCCTTCTGTACCAAATTTAATGACAATCTAAATCAAACAGTTGTCTAGTTATTTAAGGCAGGCCCAAAGTGGTTGACCGACAGACCAATGTGCTGTTAACAATTCAAAAATGCTTTAGTTTATCTGTGTGAATCTACAGATAATTCATAGAAACCAGGATGAATTTCTGCTTAAAGAGCAGGGGTTTTGTACACTGATCTAAGTACACTGATGAAATGGCCTTTAGTTGGCCTTCTTTTGAAAAGTAAAGTATTTAAGTAACGTTGAGTATTCGGCCAAAACACAAGCTTAGGCTTGGTGCAAAAGTTTGGAGATTAATGTTAATTAGGACTTAAGAAATGATTACTTGTTCCAACAGTGATTTTATAACAGCCTGTTGTACTTGACAGCCAACTTGTTGAAAGTGTTGAAAGTTGGTACAGTTCTGGGCAGCCTCTCTGAAAATACCAACTGTATTATCTTCTAAGAATACTCAACGGCAATCAAGTTAGTCAGGCTTATGAAGATGTATATATATATAAATTAAATTGTGACTAACAGTATTTTGAAATTAAACTTGACGTAATGGTTTGGTAACCTTAACTGCTTGCCAGTGTAGTTGGCATAGGTATTACTGTTCAATCAGTATTTTAAACCAAACTACTACACAAATCTTTCATCAAGACATTTTATTTAATAATATGCTTGGTTCAGTAGCATAGTGCTGAAGTGTTTTATTTTGACCAGTGAACTGTGTTTTATAAGTGGTATGTCGTCACCATATTTGTTGTATATATTTCTTGTTCTTGTGATACTTTTATGTTCCCATGAGCTACAGACATATTTATTAAAAATAAATGGAAAAACACAGGAAGAATATTCACAGATTCAGCAGATAATTCTTCTGTGAATAGAAATAATACATACGGACTGTCTTTTTTTGTCCTTGCCTCCATCAGGTTGGACACAGAGGGGATCGACCTGCTGACTGCTCTGCTGCAGGTACGACACGAAAGCACAATGACCTTCACTCAGTTGAGCTCTGAGGCACGACTGAGCTGTAATTTCCGAGACCGTCTAATCAGCTGTTTTTAACATTCTAATTGCAGTACAACACAAGGAGCAGAATCACCTCTGAAGCCGCTCTCAGTCACCCCTACTTCCTGAGCCTGGGGGATAACATACACAATGTGGCAGACAGTAAGACACACACATTCACTGTGAACACACCTTTAAAGCCTCTTGGGTGTGAGGTCTGCGGCTCTTGGTTACTGTTAACAGACTGCACAACTTTTGACATCTTAAATGTGAACTTTCTGAATCACATAGTTGAATCAGGGTTTTTGGTCACTTTGCACATTTTGACCAAAAATGTTACAAAAAGTGCACATTTGCTAGCGCTCAAAAGGTCAGAAAAAAGTCTGTCAGAACCAAAAAAAAATTAAAATAAAACAACAAAAAAAAAAAATAAAGATTTTGTAATGAATGACATTATCTGCTGCTCTTACTAAACATTGTGCCAGCTGGAACAATATTTTAGAAAGTTTAATTTGGCTCATTATTTGACCTATCCCCCTATCAGCATTTAGCCTGTTAGAACTTTTTTTTATCATCCACTGAAAACAATACCGCTCCACTAAGGAATCAATCTTTAAATACTAAGACTAAATCTTGAAGGGGTCAGAGGAAAGCACACTTTCCCTTTTATGGCAGACAACAACTAGCTCATTCCTCGTTCATATATTCAGCACTGGCTCAGTTCAGGCTTAACAGGCTGCAGTATACCTTTTTAAATCTTTCTCCCTTACTTTTATGAACAAATTATAATAATCTAATAATTAAAATAGTATAGTGTTACTTCTGTATGGAATTCAATTTGAATCGTGTTATTACGTATTATTCATTTTGTTGGGGACCACCTGAAACCCTCTCTGGGACCTCTGGGGAGGGGGTCAGTTGACCCCACTTTGAGAACAACCGCCGTCTAAGATAACTTTGTAACACAAAGTGAAACTTAAATAATCTGATATAATGATGGACTAACATTTAACCATTATATTTTTTGTTACTTATTAGTGAAAGAAGATCTGTGTCATTCAGGAATCAAATTTTGTAAGGCAATCAATACTGAATGTGTGCCAATTGTCTCACACATATTTGGTTGCTTTTCTTGTATAATTTACAATGTAACTGTTTTAAACCTGACTGTGTACTCGAGGCCAAGACAATAGAAACTTTTAAGCCCATGTAATTTTCCAAAAGACAGAATATATTAAAAAAAAAGCTGACCTAAGTGATGTACACATTACAGATAAGTCTGTTTAGTAAGATGTGTGCATAATAACAGATATTGGTTTTAACCTACAGCATACAAAATGGTCCCTTCGAGGATTCTCCATTAGGTGGTATCATACAGCTTCAGTAGTTGTGGCATTTTTTCAGTTTGGACTATGAATTTGACAATTATAACATATTGCAGCTTTTATGCACCCCTAATCATTCTTTCTCCCCTTTTTTTATTTTAGCTGCGTCAATGTTTTCCCTCCGAGAGATCCAGCTCCAGAAGGACCCCGGCCACCGCAGCTCTGTGTTTCAGCCTTTAGGTAAGATTCCAGCGTCCTTGCCTCACATTCTCCCAGCAGGGTATGACTTTACTGCAAGCTTCAGCCTAGTCAAGAGCTGTTATTTAGTTATTGAGAGCGAGGTGGGCTGCTATAATACTTCTGTGCATGTTCTGCACATAATGTGGGTACATCATCAAACCTGTTAATGAGAACGTGGTGCACAAGATGTACAGTACATCCTGTATGTCTGCTGTGCATTCGCATTTGTTCTTCGTTATATTCTTCACAGTTCTATATTACACATGATAAGACAAACTAATTAAAAGTTTTGAATGAAATCGTTAGTTAAGGAGAGTTACTCTGACGCTTTAAGTTTCCTAACCGTCACTGAATGAAACAGAATTAAAACCCAGCTACGTTTGGCTTCTGACCACAACATCTGAAATGTGTCTGCAGATGTACTTTGCTAATAAGCAAAGCTCTGTGGGAAGCCAGCATGCTGATTCTGTTTACTCTGACACAAATAAAAATACCACAGAGAGGAGTCTCAGAGGAACTGCAATGAAAATAAAATAGTTAGGTCTTGAAGTTAGCTTCTGTATCGTCTGCTTTTCTGCCGTCTGTTTTTAATTGGTGCTTGTTAACAATGAAGCGTCATCCATTTAAAACAACTGCACAATCTCGATTTGTCTCCGTTCAGGTCGAGGAAAGAACCGAAGACAAAGCATCTTCTAGAGGTCACGGGGGACCGGAGACAAACACAAAAGACGAGCTGCCTTTTCAGACAGCAGAACAAAGGCCCACACAGCTCAGTACATTCACAAGCATGCTTACCTACGTGCACACGCCCGCATGTACAAAACAAAATCATGTGCATTCACTCACATTTCCATGGCAGCTGACCGTGGACACACACAGGGTTTCTGGAAATAAACTTGTACTGCATGTGAAATGACTGAGCTGAGATACACTCTCCCTCCACACACATACAGTACGTATTTGCACACATTTGCACAATCAGCAACATGCTGCCATTACTTAGTTGCACGCACCAGAGTATCCTGCTGACACACACACACACTTCAACCCAAGAAAATATCAGCTGTAAGTAAAACTTCCCCGCTCTGCTCCTTTGTGGTGTGCACATGTATGCAAGCATGTGTATAGAAGTGTGTAGTGTGAATGGAGGTGTTTAGGCTTGTATCCACACCGAGATAGCTTAAAGGGATAGGTCGCCCCAAAATCAAAATAGACTTTTTTCCCTCTTACCTGTAGTGCCATTTATCTCTCTAGATTGTTTTAGTGAGAGTTGCTGACTTTTGGAAATATCCGCCATAGAGATGTCAGCCTTCTCTCCAATATAATGGAACACAATACATTTTGAAAACCTCAACAGCAATGTCTCTTCCCAGAATTCATGACCTGGTGACTCAAGATAATCCACAGGTCTGTTTGTGAGCAGTCTCTTCCCGTGTCCTCACACAGAAGGAAGCGTGCATCGACCCATGGATGACTAAGCGAGCTCAGCTGAGAAGGATGCCATTAGTATTTAGATCCCACGTTATCGCGAGCACAAGCCTCTCATCCACGAGCAGATGCGCGCTTCCCTCTCGGCGTGCATCTACCATGGTTGGTGTGTGTAGTTCAGAAAGAAAATAGTTCCTACATGATGCTGCTCACAACAAGGTCTGTGGATTATATCGAGTAACCAGGTCATGATTTCTGGAGAGAGAGATTGCTGTTGAGTTTTTTTAATGTATTTTTTTTGCCGCTCTGAGCAACATAGACTGAGTACCATCTAGTTTCATTGTGTTAGAGAGAAGCCTAAAACAATAGAGATGGATAAGTAGCTCTGCAAGTAAGAGGAAAAATATGTACTATATGCCTTTCAAGAGTCACTCTGAGTTTGGTACAGCATCCAGTGATGGCCTCTATGCTCAACAGTTACATTCCAAGATTTGTGGCGTTTTCAGGGCCAAAGAAAGGATCTCAGAAATACTAAGGTCATAAATTCCACCAACGCACCTCTCACCTCAAAGATTATTTACATTTTATTTAGAAGCATTAAAGTCCTAATGGCAATTAAAGCATTATCAGTAAAATTTTAGGGAAAATACAGAAGATTTCATTTATTTATTAAAATTGTGCCCTGCAAGTAGTCAAATCTATATACCAACATTCTATATACAGAATCAGCTTATAGTTAGGGTGGCTAATGATGGTTAGCTATCTGAATCTTTCAGCTAGCTAATAAGCTGGCTGAATAAATGATTCCATCCCTGTCAAAAGACTCCCCCCGTCTGGCAGCTATGGGTGTGACAGGTCACCTGACAGTCAGTCCACACACTGAAATAGTAGCAGCACACTGTTCATATACAGTACCTCTTCTCACATGAAAAAAATAATGAAGCTACCATACAATCTGACTCCATGATGGATAAGAAAAAAAACTCCAGTGTATAATGGATTCATGTTGGCAGACTTGCCTTGCTACAGCAGCCCTGTGTTTCAGCTCAGAGTGGGGGTTTGTTCCATACAGTGTTACAGCTGACTCTCACTCCAGTTTTTGAAGTTGCCTTAGTAAACTGTGCATGATACTTGTGAAGAATCTATATTTGATCTTGTGTAGCCAATGTGTTAGGAGGCATTTGCTTTGTGTGTTTAAATAACTCACTATGAGTATGTACATGTATTTCTTAGTCTCCTATTTGCACAAACCAGAAGTGTCCTCTGAAGCCTGCTCCCTTCCCTTTGTGTCTTACTTTACTCGCATCCCAAACGTGCCGCCCGTATCATACCAAAACCTCCTAACCATAGACCAGTAAACTGGGAAAGTACGATCTACAAGTGCTTTCTAGTAGCAAAATATTATCAGTAGGACTCTCCACTATCCCTTATGTTTTGCACAGCTCTTTTGCAGCTATTGCCAGGGAGTTGCTTTTAGCTGTAGGACCATAATAAGCAGTGTATAAAAGTAAATGCAGTGAAAACTTTAGAAAGGATATGTGTCTGCAGAAGTGAAACTTATAAATCTTCCTTATCTCATGCCCCTCACAGTTCTCTTGTGACTGGGACTGAGCCCAGAGGTTATGCTCATGAAGATGAAATGATCCGCAGACAAGAAAGTGACTTAGCTCTTCGTTCGCTCACTCCCTGACTCACCTCTCCATCCTCGCCACCTTTTGTTCAGTGCTGCTGAGACAAGGTGTCGGTGCCACATTAATGTTTGATCAAGGTTGTCTGGTGAACTCACAGTGCAATAAGAAAGATACTAAAAGCCTGCGTGGCTACCCTCTGGTAGGTAGCAAACTTGTTCATACGTTCTGTCGTCTAACCACATCTGAAGGCAAAAGCTGCTCTGAGCAGCCACTCTCATAAGTGGGGCGATGAGCCTGCAGTCATAGAGAGGGGTGAGACGTGATAATCCCTCAAATGGGAATAATGGAGGACGGTCTTTCCTTGAAGGCATTCACAGTGCTCCACTTGTCTGTGGACACAAAGAATGACCAAGTAGCTGTGTGAAGAATGGAAAAAAGAGAGCTTGGAAGAGAAGGTCAGATCTTACATGCTCTGTCGTGTTTTGCACACCTGGTCAGTCGCTGCATAGGTCATACATTCTCCTCAGGATGTTGATTCAATTTTTGAATTCAATTTGAAAAAGTCGCTAAGGTCATGCTGAGGGCCAACTCATCAGTCTACTTCAGTCTAAAAGCTTTGAGGACAATGATATGCAAATATGAGCAGATGTGGAGAGATGGTTTGAAGGAGTAGCGAAGGATGCACTTACTGTGAATCCTTGACTGAATCACACCGTCACTCGTGTGAATCTAAAGTGGTCAGCCACTTCAGAAAAAGTGCACTTGGAACCCCTTCCTCCACACTTCACGATATCAGAATTGATGGGGTCCTTCAAACCCCTACTTCATGCATGTATGCAGCGTCCGAATGACAGCCCAGAAGTGAACATGGTTATCCCCAATTGTACAATAACAATATCACGCTCTATAGTCTCTATTATGGGAGTTTTTTGCCTCAAAAGTCTTTAGATGTAATTAGACACTTTTTGCTTCATGTCAAGCTTAGAGTGCCATCCTGCATCCTTTCCCAGGCAGTTAAAGGCTCATTCGCACCTTGACCCATGACTCTAAGGACCATGCTTCTCGAGCCAGGTGCAACAGATTTGAGACATCGAATTCTGAGCTTGTGACGACTGCAGTTGGCCCCTTGGTGATGACTGGCTCGTAAGTCACTTCATTTCTCTGCCATCTTCTAAAACTCGCAATCAGACTATAAAGACCAGAGACCAAGCAACATAATAGAAACATTGGACCAATTTGACGGACGTCAGAATGTTTGTTTTTTCAGCACATTCATATACCAAAACAACTGAATAGGTCGTTTAGGTATCAGGTATGGCCATTGCAGCGTACCAGCGGTTCAAACGTTCACGTTTTACTCTCTCCTTTGCTGCTGTAATAATTACTATGGCCACTAGAGGATGTGGTTCACCACAACAGAAATGTGGTTCATGTTTTTTTGATGAGGCTGCTTTTTTGGTCTAAATGTCAATGTCTGTTTCACCCTGGCACTAAACATGTCAACCAGTGCTTTTAAAAAAACACAATAATGTCAATCGTATGTTTTAATAGTGTTGCGGTGGTGTAATTGTTTTAATTTAGTTAAACAGCTTGAACAACAGTACTGTTGACCAGCTGGTTCAATTGCCAGCTTATATAACTGGCCACAGCAGTGTGACCCTGGGGTTGGATTTCTCAAAAAGTAGATTTTTTTTACTTTAACAGCAACGCTCGTGGTCTGAATGAGGCCTAAGAACCATCAAGTTCTGTTTACTTATTACATCAACCTTCCATTGTCCTGCTGCAGATAAGTTCACAGCGCCCTCAGTCGTGTCAGAGAACAATGGTAGTGCAGCCCTCACAAGTAAGCACTGAGCATGCTGGGGGCTTAATGACTCTCCTGACTGCCATTTTCCCAAATGCTCTATATGTGAATTTAGTGGCTCTCAATGTGTGAACACAAGTCTGCAGCAGTAGCCTTTGATTTAACGCTTCCAGATGATTTGATCCACAGAACTGAACAGGTCATCAACAAAAAGCCAATGACTGAAGCCTTGAGACTCTTCAGGGAAGACAGACGTAAAGATCTAACGTAAAGATTTGTTGCTTCGACCCTAAAAAGCATGGTGTGTTCAAGTTCCTTTTAGCCAGGCACTGAAGCACTAAAGCACTCCAGCTCCAGACTGTTTGAAAGAGTTGTCTACGTGCAGGTCAGAGGTGGTTTAAGTCTGTGTATGAGTGAGATCAATGCCAGTGAAAAGTTAAATGAAAGTTTTTCTACCTCTAAAAGTGAACAAAGCCGATTTCCAATGTTGTGATCCATCCAGCCCTCTGTTCGCCTTCCAGCTCAGGCAAACAAAGGTGAAGGCAATGAGGAGAGAAATTCAGGGCGAACCTGCTGGGACTTTTAGAGGGATGCATCTCTGTCGATGTGACACTTCCAGCCTCCCCCCTCCTCCTCCCCTCTGTGGCAGAAGTATTTCCGTGTGTTTTAGTCGTGGTAAATAAAGCTATTTTAAATACTGTAATGAAAAAGAAATAATATATATATGTATTTTAACAGATGTTTTCATCTCTCTCAGTGGGTTTTATGCTGTTAAAAGGTGTAGAGCACTGTATTTCAAACAAAATGAAGAAAAAAAAACCTGCAGATGATGTCTAAATGTTTTATAAAAGATAAGTTTAGATTTTGTATGAGATGTGATATTTTGTGTGATTTGTCTACACTGTTATAAAATGAGAAATTGAATGTATTGTGACTGCCAACAGGCGGGCAATTGATGAAATAATTGATGAATTAATGAATAAATAAACTATTGGAATTCTGAAAACACGCCCACCTGTTCAGTGTCTTTTTTGGATTCCTATAGATAACGTAATAACTTCATATGGCGTATGTATGATGTTGTTCATAAAGAACAAAGGAAGAGGCGTCATTACATGTGTGAACAGAAGATGGTGCTGTTGTTCTACTGCGTGTCAGTACAGGATGTCAAGTTGGTACTTAAACTGATGCACTGCACATCTGTTGACAGAGGCAGCAATACAAAGTGTTTAGCGGCACCAGTAGTTATAATATGATAATCCAGTGCTCCTTAATCTTGTACAGACAGTGACAGAGCAGAGTTTGTAATTTAAATATTCCAGACTTTTATATTCTGTTTTCAGCAAAAACAAGAAATGCAAACTTGTTCATTTCCTATTAGTTTTAAATTTAATTTACTTGAGCTTTACTTAGGCCTGTCGGTAATGACTTAGCAGTGACAACAAACCACTGACTGACAATGATCAGTCACACTACCATCACGATGTTTGTCTCACTCACAAATCTTCCAACGAGTTATTATAGATTATTACTGACAGTTACACTCGAGGTACTGGTACTGTAGTGCAAACCGTGTGTCTGCATTACAGCGGAGGATCATCTGACTGTGTATCATTTAATGTCGGAATAGATTTTTTTTTGTTTTGATTGAAACTGTAGCCATGACATGTCTTGTCCATTTTCATAGATGATATATTTTATTTCTCCTCTTCTAATTTACTGTGCTGGTAATGTAAGGTGCACAACTCTGCATCTCTTTACTTTAGTGAGAAGTTTAGACTTTATTGAAAATATGACACATCGTTACAGATTGAACTCCAGCAGCTCCAACATTAAAGTAGACTGATAGTGCTTATTTGGTCAAGCATTGTTAATGATAATCAAAAAATCTAAGTGTATTACAAAAGATATTCTGCAAAATGACAACTTTTCATACTTTACTCCACAGTTAGAGTCTTAAAGTAACAAGTCCATTGAGGTTTTGGTTAATATTTGCAGACTCTCTATAAATTCATTTTTTTCTTTGTCTAGCATCATAAAGCTATCTCATATTGATGGAATTCTTTGATTTGAACAAACTCAGCTGTAAACCTGACTTTTCATTTTGTCATTTTAACAATGTATAAAGATGCCAGGAACCCAAAATACAAGTAAAAAGTCAAAGGCCCCTTTTAAAGAATTACAAATCCTTTTTCAAAATCACTCAAAATATTGGGCTCACACAGTTCAACTTGATGTTGTTTCACTAGTCATACACACAAAAACAGCTGGAAAATATGAGGATTCCAACCATAATACAGCCTGTTTATATGTAAAGGGATTATATCCCAACTCGTCTGTGTTACTTTTTCATAGCAAGTCTATGTATGGTCGGTTAAATCATTAAAATAATGCATAATTCAAAGTTTTAAATTCTTTAATTTCTTTCAAGACTAGAATGACACCCCAGTAGAGCACATACCTCCCCCAAAGCCCCCTTTTGTGCTCACTCATAAACACCAATCCCCAAAATACACCTGACTTTTTTCATCAAGAGCCAAGCATTATTTCCTGAAAAATGAATTCAAATGTTATCCGGCTATCAAAAAGATACATTTTGCAAAGTACATTTACTTATGTACTGTAATACAGTTTTGTGGTGGTACTTTACATGAGTATTTACATTTTCTGCTACTTTATAATTCCACTCCACTAGTTTGCAGGAAAATATCATACTTTTTACTCCACCACATTTATTGGGTAACTTTATTTACCAGTTACTTTGCAGATTGGATGCTGCATCAGAACCCAGAGAGGTACATTTTTGTATGTATTTATTTTATTTTATCATAGTTAAATGGGAGTGTATGAAGGTACACAGGTTCAGGAATGGAAGGAAATTGACTG
>OMLP01001536.1:12056-25339 GCA_900302685.1 Spondyliosoma cantharus
ATCTTGGAAACTCTTGAGAAGACTTTTGTTGTGAAGTTATTTGCAATACGATTGATTGATTGATTGATTGATTGATCGTGAAAGTATTTTGAGGTACTTTACTTGCGTATTTCCATTTTCTGCTACTTTATACTTCCACTCCACTACAGATTGCAGGAAATTATCATACTTTTTACTCCACCACATTTATTGGGTAACTTTATTTACCAGTTATTTTGCAGATTGCATGCTGCATCAGAACCCAGAGAGGTGCATTTTTTGTATGTATTTATTTTATTTTATCATAGTTAAATGGGAGTGTATGAAGGTACACAGGTTCAGGAATGGAAGGAAATTGACTGAATTACTAAGTTGTGGAGAAGGAGTAGGATTAAACAAGTGTATACTTCTTAACGCTCCTTTTCAGGTATGTCAGTGCTTGTAAACAGAATGTACTTTGTGACATGCTTTTTATTTTATTTTGCTTATTTGTCAGACTAATTTTGATTTTGATTTTCATCGGCAATCACATCAAAATAGCCACGATTCCGATCATCAGAAAAATATGGGCTGAATATCGGATCTGATAAATGGCCAGACCGTTTGTTTGTTCGATGCCTAGTATGCGGTAAATACAAACATGTAAATATAGTCTATGTATAATTTACTTTTGATAATTAAGCATATATAATATTTGAACGGATTACTTTCACATTCACCAAAACATTGTGATAACACAATATCTTTACTTTACTTTTGAGTAGGCTACAACACTGATATGCTGTGTGAAAAGCCCCACATTAGCACTTTCAACTGGTTCCTCAGCTGGTCTCTTTATGACCCATCAGTAAAGTTCTGTTCCTATAACTAAACATGTTCAGAGGCTGATAACACATCTGTTCCTTATAGTACTTGCACGGTGCTTTACTGCTACTTACAGTTAATAAAATGATGTGAGTACTTCCTCCACCACTGGCTACTGCATGACCCGAGCGTTCATGCGCGACAGGAACTGATCTGAAACAAGTCCGAAAGTGGGTTGTACCTCAGGACATCAGCCAATCAGCGTCTCGTCCGTCAGTGGGATCAGCGGCTCTTGTCACAGTGCCCGTGCTGAGTGACTGCTGAAGCTGTCCACTTTGTCCGGTAGCACAGTGTGTATCTGAGTGCGTGTCCAGTGTAAATGAGCCGTGTCGGCTGTCGGTCCTCAGCAGCGCTCAGAGCTCCTCCAAAAGGTCCGACATGAAGCTGCTGGACGAGCGGATCTGGTCGCTGTTCAAGCGCCACTGGCAGCAGACTCTGACCTACTGGAGTGTGTTCTTCAGCTTCGGTCTCTGCATCGCCTTCCTCGGACCCACCATCCTGGACCTGAGGTGCCAGACCCAGTGCACCCTGCAGCAGATCACCTGGGTCTTCTTCTGCCAGCAGTTCTTCCTGTTGGTGGGCAGCAGCATGGGAGGACTCTTCAAGAAGACGTGAGTATAGTTAGAGACTAAACTTACCTCACATTGTTTTATCACCTTGCATCTTCAGGAGGTTCACTACAGATAGAGACATTACAGGCTAAATACACTGTGCCATATGCTCTGATATATGTGTGATTGAAGTTGACAGTACTTTTTAACGCTTATCCTGAAAGAGTCTATGTGGATTGCTCTTCCTGGAGTTTTGTAACAGTTTGTTGATATGAGCTAACAGGAGCTCAACCTCTGTGTGCCCTAACTGACTCCAAACATAATAAAACCTATGTTTGCTTATCACACCATTCATGCAAAACATTTGTTGCAAATGCGGCCATTGCCACCTTGATACTTTCCTTCATATTGAGTTTTGATAAAGTCAGAAGGAGTAGGGTCTGTGTGTTATCAGACAATAAGGAAGTAAAGCCAACAAAGAAAAAAAGTTCAGTATCATTTGATATGACATTCATGGATTTGGTCATAATATTGTTGTTGCGATTATTGCGATGTATATTGGTTAAGTAGCCTACATCAGGGCACGGTGCTCACGTGTCTTCAACCTCCAGAAAGCCTCGGGCCTTAACTATATTTGGGACTATTATAGGCAATAAGATAAAAATGAGTAATAGATAGTATTCTCCATCAGGATTACACACCTGGCTGTGAAGAAAATGTTTTGAATGTCAATAGATAAGATTCCAAGAGAGTCTGAGGATGGGTTGAGTTGAGAGTTTGGTTGGTCGCGGGTCAAACATTCCATAGGTTGGTGGGGCTCTCTGGGTAACTTGGACTCGGACCTCAGTGTTTCTAAAATCCTGACGACAGCCCAGTCCCTGAAGCTGCATAATTAATAGGATGTAGTCTCGTATTTCAGTGATAACATTGAGACTTTGATCTCTGACAGTTAAGACTGTGTTCCTAATTTGACTGGCAAATCTACAACATTCAAATGACAGATTGTTGTTTCAGGTCTGTGCTTTAACTCTTAACATTGTGACAGTGAACCGTCACCTGAAGTTGTAATGTGAATGTGAGTGTGTGATGTCATGAGAGACATGTGTGAGACGTCCTCCACACAGTGTTTCATACATAGGAGTGAAAATATCCCTCCTGTGTTTCATATAGACACAACATTGATCCATGGATGTACAAGCTCTGTGAGACAGAATAAGACTCATCATCACATTATTCAATAAAAATAAAAGGCAAGAGTCTATAGCCATGCTAATGTGAGTCTGTGTGTTGAGCTAAACGCTAATGTGAGCCTGCTACCAGGCTAACAATGACAATGCTAATCTGCTGATGTTTAAGCTGGAGGTGGTATTGTAGAAACCAGCAAGAGCTGAAAAACTGCCACCTCCTCCCTTCAGAGCCGCTCATCCAAAACACAAGAACATGTACGACGTGACTTCACCAGTGACTCTGGTCATCAGCTGCCCCCGCATTTCCGCTGATGTGTGTTAGTGTGCTAATTTGCTACGTTAAACAATCTCTCAAAAAACAAAATACATAAATGAACAACTCATAAATGGCAAAATCATATAAATACAAGCAAACTAGCCATCATGAACGAACAGGGCTTCTGTTCTTTGGATCAGGGGCTGTGTGCTTTGTGCCACTGAGTTAGCTGCTGAACAACAGGCTGGACATCCTTGTCATCATTAAACATATTCCTCAACTCACACTCACCAGTAGGAAAACACTGAATAACATCATAATGAATACAACAATGAACCTGGCTATTTGTAAGTAGTCGCCGCTGACAAGCTAGCATGTTACCGTTTGCCTGCACTTTCTCTGCCATTCTTGAGCTGCTAGCTTGCTAATAGCATTACATCCACCTAACCTTGTTGAAGACTCCAGTCATGTGGAATGCAGATGGAAAGGTAGCCTGTCCAGTCATTTGAATCTGAATGAAACGATTGGACAGGCTTATTCGAGGCCTGTGTATGCCCCAGATAGCCCACTGGATTTTTTGCCCTTTAATTTGTTTTTTATTTATTGCTAAGATTTTCTGCAAATATAACAAAACTGTATCTAGAATAGCCCTCAGTAGCTACCATGTTCAACATCTTAGTTCAGCATGTTAGCATGCTGACATTTGCTACGTATCAATGAATGCAAAGTACGGATAAGGCTGGTGGGAATGTAATTCGTTATGTCAGAATGTAGTCACAAAGCAAAATATTGCTAAAAATTTCACCTGATGATGGTGCTGGATGAAAATTCAGGGAATCACTATAGTTACTACAATTCATACTGAGGGGGCTTGATTGTGTGTTGCACATTTCATGACAGTTTACTCAATATTTGTTGAGACATTTCATTCAAAACCAAAAACCGACCTTGTGGTACTGGTGGAAGACGAGTCAGAAAATCACCAAAGTCAGAAGGATTGTACGAAATGTCATGACAATATCTATTTTTTGAGATATTTCAGTCCAGCTGACAGACCAACACAGAGCGGTGCTGCCGATGATGCAAAAAAAAATCATATATCACCCAACAGCCCACACATTTTTGGAACTGAAGATTTGTAGTAGCTGAACATCTTGTGGCACACGCACACATAGTCTCTCTACCCATTCAGTCATTTTCCCAGGAGTTTTGCTGGTTGATTAGAGTGCTGCTCTCTGAGTCGTGTGATATTGATGGAATATCTCATACTTGGAGAAACTTTAGACGACCGGTACTCCAAATAACCGCTTAGAAACTGTTTATTTCAAAATAGGGTTGATATGTTATTGATGACATAAAGTCCCTGCTCAAATTTTACTTCTACTAACTACTTAATGGATGCAGGTTACAGTGTGTTGGAGTTTATACTCTGCCACTGTCAATAGTGATTGTGGCTACTTTCCTCTGGGTGCAATTCTTCCCTTAACAAACTCAATGCTTTCTAGGACAAGGTTAAAAGGAGAGTGGAAAGTTGGCAGGAAAGAAGGAGCATACAAGGTGAAGATAATGTGGAGCAGACCATCAAGGTGACTTTACTGCAGCAACAAGAAGCTGGAAATCCCCGGTTTTATTTGGCCTGAGCTGCAGTGTCACATAGTTTAACATGCAATCATTCAAATGAAACAAAATTTTCACCTCTCAATGTGACTGAAAGTGTTTTATGAAGTCTCAAGCAACCTAAACCAGCACGCTTAACGTTGTCTTCTCCTTCTGTGTCCTTTACAGACTCCTGTCCTCCCTCATAGCCCTGCTCTCCTGCACTCTCATTATCTCACTCGTGTTTGCCATCATACCGCTATGTCACCACATTGTACTGTTGTCCATTGCCATGGCGATTGCTGGCAAAGCCATGGGGGTGATTGACACCATCGCCAACCTGCAGCTGGTGAAACTGTACCAGAAGGACTCCCCCATCTTCCTGCAGGTCAGAGAGGAGGCGGAGGGGAAATGACAACTGTGACACTGTGTGTGTGTATGTGTGTGCGTGTGCGTGTGCGTGTGTCCAGTGTTGATGACATGACATTAAACGCATGGCCAGAATCAAACCAGGGACACTGTACATTTATATGATATGCCTATTAACCACTAGACTACTGTATGCCCCCAATATAACCTTAAGGGAATCTCTGTTCATTATCGCTCTAGGCCTTGCATTTTTTTATAGGCCTGGGAGCACTGGTCAGTCCCCTGGTAGCTGATCCTTTCCTGTCAGAGGACAACTGTGTCCTTGGTGCCAACTGGACCACCAACTCGTCCTCCTCGGACCTGGAGCACCTCCGCAGCAGCATGGCTGGGCATGGAGCAGCGTTACACAACATCTCCCAGTATCCTCTGTACACCGAGGGTGTAATCGTTACCAGGGTGTCCTACGCTTTCTGGATCATGGCTTTAATCAATGTGAGTTCATGCCAATATTACACGTGTCATACAAATGATGACACAGAAATGTGCATGGATGCTGATAGAGTGATCTATTGGCTAAAATGTCCAGTGAATGGGTAAATGACTCATGTATTTCCCAGCTGACAGGCTGAATGAGCAACCAGGTGTGTCTGTGGGATGTCAATAGGAGTAGGGACTTAAGATAGTCAGTATCATGAGAAAAAGCCTGAAGTCTCTTCTACTGAATGATCTAATGTTTCTGATAGCTGTTTAAACACATCAGTTAGGACTAACACCGACTGACAGTTGTTCCTAAAGCAGGATTTCCATCATCAGTCTTTAATGTCTTCCATCCTGTCATATAAACAGAAACTCTCAAAGCCTTAACTTTTTTCAAGAGCAATTCTTAAGGGGGACACCTAAGTAGTGCTGTAACCCTGCTCAAGAAAACACAAAAAAAACACACTAGTTACATACTATGGATAGCACTGGTAAATGTTACCGTGCTACACTAGCAAATGCCATCTAACTTCTAGCTAACATCAAGAGTGACCTGGTGACGATTATAAATGTGTTTTATTGTATTCAGTGGGAGAAGTAAATAAATGTCTGACATATTGGAGACATTATGAGAGAGGAGACAAACAGCTTAAAGCTGGTTCAAATTCAGACTTGCAGGAAATCTGAGTGGGGACATGCTTCTCCCTCCCTATTACCACCCTTGAGCAAGGCTCTTAACCCAAACCGCTCCAGTGGAGCTACTCTCTGGCCAACAGATCAGACTGTGGTTGTACTGGACAGCTTCCAGGTGTGTAACTATTTGAAGGTGATCCGGGTGTTTCTGGAAAAGAGAGCATCGCTCTCAGTGGACCAACCCTGGATAAACAAAGGTTAAAGAAAAGAAAAGAAAACTAGCACAGCTTATTACTTGATCTGATGGCGTCATGTTGCAGCACTTCTGATTGAGCCGTAAAAGAAGTTTGTGTCACAAAACCGTGTGCGTGCAGTATAACTTGTGGGGAAAAAGCCTTTTCACCTTATTTTGAGGCATAGTCACCAAACTTTTTTGCCATTTTCTTTCTTATGATTTGACTGGTGATTCTACACATCAGGGATCCCCAGTTAGTTTTATCCATGGGCCAAATTATGTCAAGCATACCAAGTCAAGGGCCAAAACATCTGGGGATCTTTCTTTCCATTGGACCAGTAAAAGTTGTTTTATGTGCAGATGTTGTTGCTGCAGCTATTATTGTTCTTAGCTATTTTATTTTCATATAAAGTTTCTACTAACTGGTTTGCTTTGTCAGAAGCACAGCCTTATCCACTGTTTCTGTTCTCCGATTTCATTCCGTTGTTCCTTTTAATTCAGCTGTATAATATTTTAAGTAGGAAAAATACTTTAAAAATGAAATTATTGTTGTAATTATTATTTCACCAGAATATAATACAAACGGGCTAGAATAAATGGAATCTCACCCACCAATCAGTGAGAAAAGTGAGAGCGACGGGATGAGGCAATCTTTCCGATGTCTTGCCTATGTTCTGTTTTGGCAATCCTGAGGCGCTGTCCAAAAAGTGCGCTGTTGTTTCTGTCCTGGCTCGTCATAGCTTTGATAAACTTCTACACTTCTGGTTGCCTTGGCTGACAGCGCACCTGCTTTAATAGCGCCACAACCATTTTCTTCTTTTTCTCACCATGATTTAAAACTTCGCCGGCCATATCTATTGCACACTTTTAAATCAACTCAGCATCAGGGCATAGCTCGTCAGCTTTAGCAAGGGTTCATGACATACATGCATATTGTCACCGGGTCGGCGTGGGCCAGAGGTTTGACTCTCACTGGCCGGATCTGTGCGTTATTGTTAACACAGGCAACACCAAACAGAAGCAAGCACACAGAAACAATGAACCGACAAAGAGAAAAGGGAAGGCAGAAACTAAATACACAGACATTAATGACGAGACGAGGAACAGGTGAGGTGAGAGGAGGGAGGAGGACAGGTGAGCTGATGAGGGGAAGACACAGAGGAGAGGGCATGAAGGAAACAATACTGACAGACAGGGGGAAACAGAGAAGAAAGGAGGAATGGGAAAATACAGAGAGAACAGAGTGGAAAGAGCACAGAGGGGAACACTAACAAGACACAAGGAATTCAAAACATAAGACAGGAGACATAAGACACAGAATACATAAATCATGACACAGAATACATAAATCATGACACATAAGACACAGAATACATAAATCATGACACATAAGACACAGAAAACAAGAAGCATGACGATTTACAGTGATATAATGGGGCGACAAATCATATTCTTTCCAGGATAGGAGTCAACACCTGTGCTGGAATCCCATGCAATGCTGTATGCTTTTCAGAGCCACTCAGAATTGTGTCCTTATTTTCTGAACTATTTGCATTTCTTCTGATGCCTCAAAATTGCCTCTCAGATAAAGAGATAAGCTCCCACCTCAGCAGAAATACCACTGCCTTGTTGTGTTTGAACTGGATCTGTTTCAAGCCGAGGACGAGATAACAGTCTGGGTTGTACTTTTTATGAGGTCAGGGTCACAATTTGAATCGGCTGACGGATGTGATGACTATTAACTCGGTCAACAATCGGCCGTTTGTGTGTGACCTGGCAGCTCCCTGTGCCGGCAGCAGTGCTCACATTGATGTACCACGAGAGACTGCTGCCATGCTCCAACAACAGTCCACGCCTGCTCGATGGAGACTCTCCGTCCAACGCGAGCTCCACGGAGGACAGTGGTCAAGGTACTGCATGTATGCTTGTGTTTGTTATCGCTCCGTTTCTATGAAAAGACGTCTCAGCATCACTCTCCCTCTAGGTCACGGGAGTGGTTTTGTCTGCTGTAACACTGCCAAGCTCTGGGCCCGCCCCGCTACTTTCTTCATCCTCCATGCTCTGGGTGGGGCTATCCTCTTCCTCACTGATGGGATTATAGTGAGACTTCATGCTAATACCACAAACCACTCATAAATACGGACGTTTGACACTAACGTCCTGTTCTGGGCTAAGCTCCTGCTCTGTGTCTTGCCCTGCAGGGTTCCTACGCTGGCTTTGTCTACACCTACGCTGTGTCCCCACCTCTGCTGATGGGTCATAAGACCGCCGGCTGTCTGGACAGTATATTCTGGGCCTCCATCACAGTTGGAAGACTGGCTTTCATCTACCTGTCCTACAGATACACAGCACCCAGGCTGCTATCCTTCAGTCTGGTATGAACACACGCTTAAAGGACAAATCCACCCAGAAAATTACAATTGTTGTAGTGCAGTGAACATAGAGCTCATAAGGTGCCCACATGGGTGCGTTTTTATTGATTTCACACTGAGAGATCATTGCCAGTAAAGACAATTAAGGCTATGCAAGCTGCCATTTGATAGTTTGAACAAATATTTGAACTGGGTGGGAAAGCATGTGACAGGATAAAGTGGTATCATTCAGAGGAGGATTAAGGAATAAAGACAGCATGATACATCTAAGATCAACACATGATTACAGCACTGGAAGACAAACAAGATGCTGCAATCTTTTGTCTTTGTCAGCTTCTGTCTCTCTTTCTGCCTCAGTCACAGAATTGTTGCCTCGAGTGTGTTTACATGCACTGGCCTAGTAATTTAGTAATTATGGCAGTAATTTAATATCAGGAACACCAGGCAAAAGGGATTACACAGAATGAGTTCCACTGTAGAAACCTGGTTACTGGGAGATGAGAGGAGAGAAAAAGAAGAATGATCCAAAATGTTCCTATGAGTGAAACCTTTCACATTACACATAGTTAATGGATCTGTTATTAATATTAAAAACGTTTTATTGAAATAGCTTTAAAGGTTTTTTTTTTAATGCTGCATTTGTATAAGAAAGGCGTCGAAGTGAGTCGTCAAACCTAGAACTTTCGTCATCTCAAGGTCAGTGAGGTTTTTGAATGTTTTTTTGGTTAAATGCTTGAAAAAAAACTGAAATACAGTCTAACACAAGCTTAAGATATTTTTATACTTGTTCTACAAGGTAAAATACACCTTTTAATACTTCACTTTGAACTAAAAAGTGTTTTTGTGCCGAAAGAAGGCGGTTGCTTACAAGTGGCTAAATGAGTCTGCAGAGGTTGAGGAGGATGTTAGATGTGATCACGGCGAACATGGAAACTCATCTACTCACTACTGTCTTTATAAGCTGACTTTAGTCGTAGGCTTTTCTAACTAGGTGTCCAACATGTTAGACTGATGATTTACATTTGCTTTTAACTTCACATTTACGCTTCAAAAATCATCAAGGTTGTGGTCATCTGTGATTATCTTGCTGAACATGAAACAACATGAATAAGGCCCAGCTTTCCCAAAAATTAAACATAGCCCTATATGTTTAATCCTCCCTCCCAAAAAAATGCACAGACAAGTCATCAGGCAGCTTAAATTAATATACACCTCACAGTTCTGCAGGTCAGCAAACAGTAATTGTACGCACTGGCATTTACTTTTAATTAAAAAATGATGCTTTGACATGCTAAAAAGTCTGAGTGAAAGAAGGTCTACAGGGGCCAGCAGTCTCACTAGCCAGACTACACACCTGCTGTGGCAGCGGCAGCGCCTTATTGTTTTAAACAAGGCGTCTGAAGAGAATCTCCTCAGATCAGACAAATCCGGGATACTGTCACCATGAACAATGTTATTTCAGCATCTAGTAGCTAATCAAATCCTATGTGTGAGCCATACCTGAGAGTGGATGACAGTTTGTTTGTTATAGTTTGTAATGAATAGGTAACCACTATCAAACACAGACCAAGTCCAGTTATTTACGCATCTTTTTAGCTTCCTAAGCTTGCTAAGTCTCACCAAGAGGTTCAGCCAGTTTGGAGTTAGCAACAACAGGATTTTGAACTGAAACCCAATATATTCAGCAGTCATCTAATGACAGCCTGCCATGACTGTGCCTGTGGGTTGGAGACTGCTTGTATTTTGGAATGTATTATTGGAAATAATAATTTGATTGCAATAATAAAACAAAATACAACATTCTATAAGCTAAATAAAAAAATCCCCAAAAAAATTGCAAGAGCACCAACTGTTGGAGAGCTTTGCCCTCTAGTGGTCTGATGGGGGAACAACACTGAAAGTTAAGGTTAGACCCCCAGAAATCAAAGAAATTCTCGTCATTTAGAGGTTATGGCTCTGTGTGCACAATTAATCCAGACTTAATAATTAATTAATACTTGATTGTTTACATGAAGGATATATTTAACAAACACATACACTTTGATCAATCAATTACTGTTTCTAAAATGGCGAACATGTAAGATTTGAATTTTTTTTGCAGCACCTTTAGCATTTCACCTTACTTTCACCACTACCTACATTTTCATTTGTCATGAGCATGTTTTTTCAGCTCTTCTTACCCACAAAAATGTTCCTGATTTGATGAACACTAAATATAATTTCTGATGATGACAAGAAACAACCCCTTAATGGTGTGTGGAAAAGTGTCGAATTTTTCTTGATGCTGTTCTGATTTTAGAATAATTACCACTATACAAGGTAATTTTGAGTTCAAAATAGCTAATTTAATACTCTAGACAGATGAGTCTTACTACAGGCACTTTTGTCCATTTCTTTCTAAATGTTGTTTCCGGCCACACATCCATGAGGATCTGACTCCTTCTATTGCCCCTTTGTACCCTAGAATTATGAAATGAACACATGCAGCTGTGCTAGAAGAGTTTGCTTTGAAATTGTTCGTACCTTTTTTCTTTTGTGGTGCCAGAGAGGTTTAGAGATCTTATGGAGCTCTAATGTGGCCTGTGGCCCCCAGAGGCAAACCACAACATTTATTTAACCAACATGATTATTGACATTGTCATTTATCCTTTTGTTATTCTTTTGCAATTATCAATGAATTGTTGATTTATCAAACTGAAGATCCTAAGGTCCCTGGAATGACTGGGTCTCAGCTTATCAAACTTTCTTTCGGGGACACTTTTGACAATGGTTACATCTATTGTCTCATAGCAGACTGATTGGGACCTCTCTGTGTTGAATGTCCTACATGTGTTAGCATATGATTGTCTGTCTATGTGTCCAGATGACAGAGCAACAGTCTCCTAATTTTTTGTGAACATTTTTTTTTCTGAAATGTTGCTTTTAACTGTCTCGAGTTGTTTTGTCTTTGTTTTAGTGCCAACATTTTGGACCAGGGGGAGCTGGTTTCATGCATTTTGGGGACACATTTCATCCCATTTCCCTTATTTGACATTTCCTTGAGCTTTAAACAGTATAAATACAGACCGCAGCTTTTTATTCGTGCACAGGTCCAAAGGCACAGTGTGTACTTTAAGGTTGTTGGTTCACAAAAGAAATCTAGGGAAAATTGAATGTGTATAACAAAGCTTTGTTTGCATGAAAATGAATAATCAGCATATCAGCAGGTGCATCATATTCCAGCCAGATGTGGTAAATTGATACACATTCTTTACTCATGTAACAATAAGAAAGTACAGTACTCAAAGTATAACATTAAATCCCTCTGGAAGACATTTCTATCTGCCATTTATGTGCGAACGTGACTGAACCTCACATCATGTTAATATAATTCAAAAACTATTTTACTTTAACTTAGAATCAGTAGGAGTGGTTAGAGCATTTTACATTTACATTTAGGGCATTTAGGGGACACTTTTTTCCAAAGCTACGTTCAATAATTACATTTGTCACAAGAAAGAAACCACAAAATATCACCATCTATAGAGTAAAAGTGAAAAAATGGAAACAATTGTCAAGCCCTCATCTGAGAATCGTAGCTGCTATTTATCAAGGATACCTTAAGTGCATTAGTTCTATGACTAAAGTGCCAGCAATAAAACATATAAGTGCTTATACGTAGGGAGAGGGAGTCAAACTATGCGGGGGTTGAGGTGAAGTCTGAGTAGTACGTGAACACACCATGAAGATAGTTGATTGTTGAGTCTCATGCACAGGAAATCAAATAGAGACATTTTCGGTTGAAAAAAATCCTGAGTGTTGCAACGAATCGAGGAATTGAGAAAAAATAGTCAGGGTGTTGGCAGACACAACACATTAACACACCCATTCTCCCCATTCGACTCTCCTTCTCTGTGTGTTCAGTTTTTTATGTAATTTGGTCTTGCTACGTCAGCCGACTGTAATATGCACTGATCCACGTTGAGGATGCAACTCCTGCCGTTGGACCTTTGTACACTTGAGTTATTGTTTAGATGTGGACAAGTACATGTCCTGATGTGCACCAAAATGTCGTGAATGGCTCAGTTGGCAAAGTGTTTGACTGAAGATCTAAAGGTCCCTGGTTCGACAGATGTCCTCATATGCACTTTCCATTTCCACCTGGTCACGAAGGCTTCCTGCAACACGTCCACATTGAGGATGCAACTCCTGCCATTGGACCTTTGTACACTTGAATTATTGTTTAGACGTGGACGAGTACATGTCCTCATATACACCAACATGTCCCCACATGTGTCCATCTTGTGCCGAAATAGCTCAGTTGGGAGAGCGTTAGACTGAAGATCTAAAGGTCCCTGGTTCGATCCCGGGTTTCGGCAGTTGGTGCCCAATGTTTTGGGTACACATTGCCTGGGTCGAATTGCTGAGCCACGGCGGTCTGATTCACGGGGGGTTTTGTTCATTTCCTCTAAAATGCGGTCACGTAGGATGCTCGGAGCTGTTGACCGATAGCGCACTGTGGGCTCTGATCCCATGTGTCAGCAGTTGCTGAGCTGTGATTTTATGGCCCCATTGCCTTCATGTTTGAGATTCTGACCCATCGGGCTTATTGTTGGAGCTTCCAACAATCCACAGGCTTCCTGCAACACATCCACATTGAGGATGCAACTCCTGCCATTGGACCTTTGTACACTTGAATTATTGTTTAGACGTGGACGAGTACATGTCCTCATATACACCAACATGTCCCCACATGTGTCCATCTTGTGCCGAAATATCTTCACT
>OMLP01001537.1:2740-22930 GCA_900302685.1 Spondyliosoma cantharus
GGTTCTACGGTTGAGAAAATGTAGTGCCAAAAGAAAGGGCGGTCTGATGGCGATGTAAAGCGGTGTGAATTTTCTCTATACAACGTACACTTGAACTGATATAGATTTTTTTAGGTGGGCCTTGTTGTTGTTAAAATTTGCTTTTCATCTGGACTCCGTTCACTGCAGTACAAAGCTGAGCGTCTGGGCTGGAGCGGCTCTCTGCTTCTCCAGCCCAGACGCTCAGCTTTGTACTGCAGTGAACGGAGTCCAGATGAAAAGCGAATTTTAACCACCTAAAACAAGGCCCCCCTAAAAAAATCTATATCAGTTCAAGAACTATCCCTTTAAAGTGACGTTAAAGCAACATGATGTAGAAATTGGTTTGGTTTCTGAGTGCAATCTGAACTGTGAATATGTCAAGCTAATATTTCTCCATTCATCTCTCAGTTTCTGTTTGAAAGAGTGGAAGGGATTTCCAGGGCCACCATCATTGATCTGGATGCTCATCAGGTGAGCCAGTACCATTACCTCTGTCCATGTTATTGTGCAACACTTCTGTATGTCAGATGCTTGTATGTTTGTGCTTGTTGACACTGTGTATATCTGTGAATACATTATCACTAGCGATGCAGCAATTAACTGTTAAACTATTAACTGTGATCCCAGATTTGTTGCCATGAAGGTTCAGCTGCACCAGGTGTTTCTGTCCGCACCATCAAAACCTATAATCATTACATCCATAATTATCATTCTGTGCCTTGGAAAAACGAATAATTTTCCCAAAGTTTTCTATACAATTACTTTTGTGTGTGGCCTGTCGATTCTGATTTAAAAATACGATTTATTGAACTTAACATCGACTGAGCAGCCACTAAATCATTCGGTGTGCAGGGGTTTATAGCATTAATTGAATAATTTAACAGCAACACAAAAGTCTGTCACTCTCTCCCATTTACAGTAAATTAAAAGAGTTCTTGCAAAATCCCTTAGTGATAAATCAAAAGAACATCTAAAATGACTTAAAATGTTTCAAAAAGGAGAAAATCCAGATCAGAAGCACTAAGATATGTTTAATTCTGTAGGAAATACAAGTACAACAAATTGTGTTTCATTGCTTCATTTCTGCCACTCTTCCTTGAATTTCTGTGGCTATTTTTCTGCATGTAGTGACAAGGAAAGCTCTCTACTCTTGACTTTCTTATCTCTGAATCAGGGGGTTTGCCCAACTGGTCTCCATGTGTTTTGTAGACTTGGAGAAGGATAGTGTTCCCTGGGAGAGTACTATGGGGGATATTGCAGGAGTATGGGTACCAGTCCATGTATAACCAAAGTGAGAGCTGTGTCAGTATACTTGGCACTAAGTCAAGCACATTTCCAGTGGCCATTGATCTCCGCTAGGGTTGTCCCAAGGACAGGACCTCACGGCGCAGTGGAAGGTGGGGGAAGGTGCTCTTTGCAGATGACATGGTTTTCTTGGCTTCCTCAGTCCATGACCTCCAGCAGGCGCTGGGGGTGGTTTACAGCGAGTGTGAAGTGGTCAGGATGAGGATCAGCACCTCTAGGTCTAAGGCCATGGTTCTCTGCTGGAAAACTGTGGATTGCCCCCTCCAGTTGAGGGTTGAGCTCCTGCCCTAAGTGAAAGACTTTCAGTATCAGGGGTTCTTGCTCATGAGTGGTGGGAAAATGGAGCCTCAGATGGACAGGAGGTTTGGTGCAGCATCGGCTTTACTGAGGGTACTGTGCCGCAGTGTTTTGGTGGAGAGGGAGCTGATCCAAGTGGAAGACAGTGGATGGATGGATGGATGGATGGATTGATTTATCGTAAATTAAGCAAATCATTAAAGGTCCTTGCACTGGCATTTATATGTTTTATGATGTGAATTGACAGATTGCTGGCATTTGCTAAGTGCTGATGAAGAGAGATTCAGAAGGACACGTGAGGGGTGCAGTAGCAAAAAGCCCCTTTCACACATCCACTGTAACTCAGGATTCATCTAGAGGAGCTATATGTCTGAACACAGATGTCTACTTTATTTGCTCCAGAGTTTACCCTGCCAGCTCCCTAGTCCTAATTGCGAGTGAGCCACATGTGTGAATGCAGCAGACAATTGTCTGGACTGAACTGACAGCAACGAGCGGACATACACTGCCTTTTTACACTAAGACGTGAAAAAGGCATTTAAACTATTCATCGTCAAAGTTCTGTAAAACTTCTAGCCCAGAATATTTCCTAACTCAATCTCTTATGCTTCCTAATGGCCTGCTCAGACTGCTGCACAGATCCAAAATGCTGCAGCATTTTGCACTCTTTTGCTGACAATGCAAATACATCAACACACATGTAGATCTGTGAAAACTGTGATCATTACGGAGCTGTCTGTAGCCTCCTAACCAGGTGCCGTCGGTGATTCTCTGGGTATTGTATGGAGTTCATGTGTGAAAGGAGCTTATATTTGTTGGACTCATTCAGCGATGAGCTCAGCCAAAGCAGGTGGACTGTATCTGACATTGTTATCTTAATAAGCAAACAAAGAGAAGGGTTTGATCATTTCGGTCCAGACAAACAGTAAGACAGATTTACAGATGAGCCACAGTGTGATGATCATCTGACACCAGGCTTCAGTTTATCTCAATTTAAATATACAGTCACATGAATAATCATTCTGTCAGTTCAAGCAGGACACAGAAGTCATGTCCAAACAGATTCCTTTAAAATTGTCTCTGAGTCTCTTGAGAAAAAAACACTGCGAGTATCGCTGATCCTGCTTTTGATTTAAATAATTACATTTGTTGATTTTGATGATTTTTTGATTTAGAAACAAAATCGTGACACATCTGCTGCCTTTGAGATAGCACAAATTTGATCATGTACATCTAAGGAACAACCTTTAATACTAGAGACCATCTTACGACAGGATCACACCAATCCTAACACCTGACAAGGTCTTCATTACTACATAAGTACTCTCTACTTAGTCTGACTACACCCATCTTTAATCTCTGACTGTATCTTGCACATTTGTGACACTGTTGCACTAACAAAATCATTCCACAGGCAGATAGACACTTGACAATGTACTCAAAATTGCTTCTGTAGTAGTTATTGCTACAATATATGTCCCCAGGACCACATTTTGTCATGATGACACATTCTTTTGAAAAGGCCTGCTGTACAGCTACCTACTCAATGAAACATTTTTAGTACTTAGAATATGATGGCAGGGATGTCATCAGTCAGTAGCTCATCAATGTGCTAGCATAAAATTGATGTGACCATCAGATAAATGTCCTATTATTTACCGATAGCAGTCAACAAGGTGCATCGCCCGATAGCAGTGTTCTGCAGATTGATTGGTGCAGCCCTATTTCATATGGTATAGTATGTGCTTCTTCTTTGCTACTTTTTATCAGGTTAGTTAGTGGACCAAACCACCCCTAGCTCCACAGAACATGACTCAACATTTTTGGAAGTCTGATTATCATATTTTGGTCTTACTTTGTGTTTTCAAAATAATGACTTGTATCCACCACCAATTAACCCTGAAAACTGTGTTAACATTGATGATTTCCCAAGTTCCCAAGGTCCATGGCTATATTCTAGAAAATGGGCATTTAAAATATTCATTTTGAGCTACGACTCATTGGCAATGATGCACCTTTACCCATTAACACAAGCACGGGATCGATACAGATACTGAGTAAATAATTCATGAGGAAGAACAAAAGAGCAAATCTACATGAAGACATGGAGTGCCCCTCTCACCAGATAATTGGGCTGAGAGAAATATTTGGAATAGGCAGTAAAATCCTAATTACAGCTGTGGAACATGACACTTAAAGTGCTCCTGTCCTCACATAAATAGAGATTATGGCATAGACAGCTATGTTGTGTATTCACCAAATCAACAGCAAACAATAATGATCAATTTTAGGTTCACTTTATAACAAGCCTGACTGGAGCCCTGCTGTGGAGGCATAACGCTAGCTGTCTGTTATGAGCTGTGTGGACAGTACGAGCTGTGTGTGTGTGTGTGTGTGTGTTTATGTCTGATAAGGCAACCCGAGGATGATTGTGTCAATGAGTCAAATACAGATTTATAGACCATCCATCTGTAAAAGTAACACTTTCACGAGGTGAAGAAAAACAGTGAGAGTTGACCTGTACATTGACATTGTGTGAACAAAACAAACATCACTAATACTTTGTGTAAGGAACACCTCAGAGGTGGTGTTGATGTATTACACTGCATTATATCAGTGTTTCTTAAATTTGTCAACTTAATTAATATATGGATGAGTGACAACTTAAAAGAAAATGCTGAGTAAATGCTATTTTAAAGGCTCATTGAATAGTTTGATGAATATTTGTATAATGTCGTATTCTGTAGCACTCAGTCGGTGGACCTCTGAGCAACTGATTACCTTTGGGAGATTCTAATTTAAATTTGAAGGGTACCAAAACACTGTAAAGTGGAGATCCTTTAAACCTGTTGTTGCCAGGTAACTAACTCAATTTCCCTGTTCATATTACAAACTAATCTACCAGTATGCCTACCACCTTTTACCCCTTTTTTTCTTGTTGAAGACTTGAGTCGGAACCCCCAATTGTGATCCAAGGGAAAGAAATTATGATTGTTTTTCATTCAGTGCTAATGTTTGTCTGAACACAGCACTCTTCACCACCAACATCAAGACGGCCAACAATGGAATATCTTTTATAAGACTTCTACTGACATGAACAATCTGCGCCAAAGAGCACTGAAGCTGTTTTGGAGGCTAACCACCTCCCTAAGACACTGACTTTTTACACACTGTGATGCGGTGTGGTGACTGTGTTTAGCTCTCACTTTCATGATGTGCAGACAGCTAGTGAATCCTGTACAGTGTTTTCCTCAGAGGAAACATACTGCTGTTTGGGAAAGAGCCTACAGCCGCCATGTTCTCTGTGCATAACGATGAGCGATTTTATTAGTTATCACAATGATCCATGAAAATAACCATCTGCAGTTCGATGCCACCATGGTGATAAAAAAGAAGATAAAAGCAGAATTTAGAATGCGTCCTATTTTTAGCTTGTTGTACTTTAATCTATTTCTGTAATGATTTTCGAAATAGTTCAATTAGATTTGACTGTTATACATGTAAGGGATGATGTCCTCTGAGATTTCCATTATTAAACAACATGGAGTCCATTAAATCCTGAACAGCTTAATGGGCATTATCCCATAGTCCATGTCCAAAAAATATTAAAACACCACTAATTTATATTTTATGGGTTTTGTGCCCAAAATCTAAGGTTTTTCACAAGCAGTAACTTCCGGCTGGACCTGTTGCTAATCAAAGCCACATGTCTGTTCATGTTGCAATTAAAAATGTAGAGCTGAAGATCTACTGTGTGTTATTGTGAAATGATAGTGACAGGCATCACTCCAAGCTGAGGAACACACACCTGCCGCCTACAGGTAGCTGTAAAGAGAGTACCAACTGCCGTTGATCGTAGAGTTGCTTACTATTATAAATCTTTGTTCTGCTTGGCTGGCATTGATGCAATAAGCAAAATATAATGTCTTTTTCCTGTGTGACCGCATGGAAAACAAAATGAAAGTGGAAACAAAGCAAAACCTGAACGAAGTGATTTTAAAGGAGTTTTTTTTATGAATAGGAAAATATGCAGTCCAGCAGAACAACAGACTACAGGCTGAGAATTATTATTATTTTTTTTTTTTATTATTACATCTGTCTCTGTGTAAATCATCTCTCTACATGCATCAGTCATGTCACTAAATTAATATTAATAGATAATTAAGAAAATGCTGTATATGTGTAAAATGTTGAAGAAACCTTCTTGATCACATCCTTCTTACCAGTGGACAAAACAACATTCCTTTTGTATAAAAAAAGAAAATCTTCTGTTTTTGTAAGCTGGAGTCCTTCTGTCTCTTTAATTTTTTTGTTAAATTGTGATAGATGGTTCTAATATTTAATACAGATGTTTGAACCTGGTAAGGGTGGATATCTTTTTTTAAAAACTGAAGGAAGCCAGCAGTGAAGGCTTTTGGCTGACACTTACAAATAGCAGTGAAACAGCAATATTTTCTTGTACAGTGTGCGAGGGAGAAGACAAGACTAATAAGACTGCAGGCAGCAGGAGCTCAAGCAGCATATGAGCTGATTTATCGTCCCAGGCTGTCTGCTAGAGGCAGGGCAGAGCATTCACTAACATGCTGGATTAGTCATTGTCTCAAGTAAGCCTGAATGAGCCCTGAGATCAATGTGAGTTTTTCGGTTTAGCTATAGAGTACAGTTGAAAACTGATACTAAAACTCACAGTGATCTATATACTTTATATTGACTAGAGATGTACTGGCAATGATGTTGAAATTCAGTCGGTGCCCAATAAAATGTGTTATTTATAAAAAAAATAAATAAAATGTAGTAGAATTGTGTTTAATGTTAAGTGGTTATAATCATGGTTATATGTACAATGAAATATAGCCTAAAATTCGAGCAAATAAAAAAAAAACGTCCCAATGTCCCAATTCTGAAAACAAACACAGCGCATCGAGGGCTGCTCCCTTAAAGTTGATGAGCCATAGACTGAACTGTGTGTATGAACTTTTGATGTATAGACATGTGTAACTTAAATTAACATGAAATACTAACCAAGTTTTGAAAAGTCGGTGAAGGTTATAGGTTATGTTCCTAATGCGAAAATGTGCAAGTGACTTTCTTAATGTAGAGCGTCACTGCTGCTGGGGGATCACTGGAGGTGATGCCATTAATATTTTCTCCATTAATGATGTAATTTACCCACCTGCGTCCCCTCAGCTATTAATCGAGTGATCATTTTTATGACCTGTCCCGCCTGATCTGCTCATCACTTTTACAGACAGATGGGCGCCGCGTGCAGCGTTCTCTTCAGCCTCCTGCTCCTTCTCAGCTACTATCAGTGTATTTTCTCATACGCATTCAAACAGAGTTGTTGATGGGACAGATGATTGTGGTGGGCCAGAGGGGCCAGCAGCAGAGGACCACCTCCCTGTCCATGAGTGAAGACCAGTGCCACTGTTTAATATGTTTCAGGTCTTGCTGTACCTGGCTCTTAAAGGGAATGGGAAGCTACACTTTGAGCCATGCGCCTTTGAGCCATGCGCCTAAATTTGGTCCACGATTATTTGCTGTTTAACTAGTAAAAGGCATTTGGACGTGCCCAAATCATATGGAGCCAGATCAAGGCCAAAAGGTTTGTTAAACTGAAAAAAAAAAAAAAAAAAGATAATCTGAAAGGCATTTGAATGCAAAAAGAAATAAGACCTGAATCTGAAAACGTAAAATCTGCAACTAAAAAAAAAATAAACTTCAAATATGAAACTATATACAAATAAATGTATTAAAATGAATATCAGAATTAAATCAAATTATATTTAAAATGAAACTAACAATTTTCTACATTTATATTTATTTTTAAAATGTTTTGGATTTTTTTATAATACAAGATCAAAACTTGAACTTTCAGTATTGAATTTTATTTTTTCAATCAAACATGTTTTTCACATAAACATTTTGGCCTTGATCTGGCTCCATATAAACACACCATTGTTAGGATTTTAAAACTTTTGTCAACATTCAATAATAATCTGTGGAGTTTAGATCATCATTTCACATATATTATTTCAACAAGGTGTTGGAAACATTCCTCAGAGATTTTGGTCCATATTGACATGATAGCATCATGCAGTTGCTGCAGATTTGTTTTGGCTGCACATCCCTGATGCAAATCTCCCATTCCACCACTTCCCAAAGGTGCTCTATTGGATTGAGATGTGGTGACTGTGGGGGCCATTGAAGTACAGTGAACTCATTGTCATGTTCAAGAAACCAGTTTGAGATTATTTGAGTTTTGTAACATTGTATATTATCCTGCTGGAAGTAGCCACCAGAAGATGGTCATAAAGGGATGGACTTGGTCAGCAACAATACTCAGATAGGCTGTAGCATTTAAACAATGCTCAATTGGTACTAAGGGGCTAAATCTTTTTTGTACGTACAAACAAGGAAATGCATGTATGCAAAAAATACAACTAACTAACTAAGTACAACTAACAGCGCTCAAATTCCTTTAATAAAACCCAAATCAACTTGAAAATGTGCACACATGATCAGCCCTTTATACCGCCCTCTACACTCCTACATTCAACCTTAAATGGTCAATGCAAAGTGCCTCATAAATGTTAATGCATGGAAATGAGCCACTGATCAGTACAGTACATCATGGTCACAACTGAGAGGAAGACAAAGAAACTGGGTGTTTATCGGTGAGGTGGAGATTATGAAACACTTGTTATTCATTATTACATTCAAGTTGTCCTCCAGCACTGTGAGGACCAATGGCACCACAGTTTTTATGTTTACTGCAATCAGACTGACTGTTCCACTTGGCAAAATTGCGACAATCAGTGATCTCCCCCATCCCGAGATATCATTTGAAAATGCAACTTTGATAAGTGAATTCTATTTATTTAGTTTTGTTACAGCAACCCCAGCCTGCATTATGATTAATTTGCTTTGTGCCACAGCACAGTTGTGTTCACTGCAGCAATGTTACATACAAGAACTATATCAAAACTAAAATCATCCTTAGTGATATATGCACAGTATTCACTCTTTAATGCTATCTGATGTAATCTTGAGCTGGTGAATGTGATAGTGAGACAGTGGTGATCAAATATTGATTTAAGATTTGAGTTGGCTTTTAGCTTTTAAAGTTGAACGTTTTTTATGAAGTAATAATCCTTCACTACAAGTTGAAACAACTGCTGGTCTAAATGTTCGTGATAATGTAAATCCATAATCAACATTTGATATGAAGTATTCAGCACCTGACCACCTGTGTCACCAATTCCCCTTGCCTTCAAATTGTACATACGCATAGGTCAAAGATTCTGTTAATTTCCACACATTTCCACAAGTATTTTTTTTTTTATATATCCCATTTATGCTTCAAAAGTAGCATATGAACAATACAGGCTTGAAATGTGCATACCCTACTTTCTAAGTCTAATAAATTGGGTCCCTGGCCTCCATATCACCTCGTCGGACACCTCGTCTCGCATCATCTTTTTCACGTCTTGAATGTTTTACATGTACATAAACCAAAATTTGAAAGCAATAATTTGTGGTTTTAGAGGGAGTTACATAGGGTAACTTTTGGTTTTGCCCAAGAAATAGATACAAAAAATGACTTTTAAAAACACTTTTAAATGTTTGTTTATGTGCAGGTCAAACAAATTGAGTTACAACTTTTTAATAAGTGAGCTGCAGAGGTGTTGGTAGGTGTATTTTTAAATATTGCACAGAGGCTAATTTTTTCCCCTGCTTCTAGTCTTTATGCTAAGGTCAGCACACATTAAAATCATGCAAACGTGAGAGTGTACAGATGCTCTTATTTATCTGTTGGCCAAAAAAAAAAAAACACCAAATAAGTGGATTTCTCAAAATGTAGAATGATTTTTACCATCTGAACTTAGCATAATATTATATGATCTTTACTTCAAATGTGTGATTTTACAGTCACTTGGGCATGATGTTCAGCTGACACCAAACTGTTCTGTTAGTCCCAAACATCCTCCTTTTCATTCAGTAATACTAGACTTGGCACACTGTCCAATCTCCTCCTGACAGCAGCAAGACACTTCGGGTGACAAATGGAGGACAGGAAAGGAAAAGCGATGGAGTAGCCATGACTTTTTTCTCTTAGTGTTTTTAAAATGTAATGCCTACAGATGACAAGCCTATTTACCCCTGATGTGGTGCTGTCAGTCAGTGTGGTATGTCTCAGGTAAACAACCTTTGTGGATCTTGGCACAGTCGAGTGATTTAGTGGACTGTCAAAATGCTGTGAGTCATTGCCTGCTATGTATTACACATGCATATTACTAATGCATGAGGCATCATCAAAGGTGAAAAAACAATTGCTTCATTCAGCTCAGCCAGGAACGCTCTCATCATAGGTTTAACCATTTATTGCAACATATGGAAATACAGTTATGCTTGGCGCTGATGGCCCTGCTCTTAGATGCTCCCTGAATTGACCAAGCAACTAAGCCAAAACAGGGGAGTGCAATGCAGAAAACCCCCTAGCTTGATCCCTGATGGGACTCTGCAGTAAGCTTGTCAGCAGCAGCATATGTGGAGGCATTGAAAGTAGCTGAGACAACATCAATATGCTTTTGTTATTTCTTTCGACTAAACCCACTTTGTTACAGGGAAATGGACATGAGCGTGACTTCTTGGACGACAAGCGAGTGTTCATCATGGATATGTATAATCGCTACATCTATCCTGGTGACGGATATGCTAAAAGTGAGTGAAATCACCATCACTTTTCTTCTTGAATGTGTTATTTTAGGGCGTTCTATTGAATGGTTTTATTTTAATTAAATTAATTACAAAAAAATAATGCATTAATAATGGTGCGGTGCATTTCAAGTGGGAATTTCTGAGTCGGTATTAACGGCTTCCAATCTAAAAAGCAGGAGGTTGTTTTTTTCCTACAGGTCACAATCCCTATTACTATACTGGAAGTCTACAATTCTAAATATTTTTTGCATTATGATGTGGTTGAATATGCCTACAGAATTCAAAGAATGTCATAATACATTTTTATGTATTTGTAATAAGTTCTCTAATGCCACGTCCGTATTGCAATGAAGAATTGTGGGTAATTAAATCAGTGAAATCCAGTGAATTCTGAAGCCCAAGCAGGCACTCTGGAAGTCTGCAGAATGTCTGCTTGAGGGCCCTTGTGGACTCGATGAAAATGTGAGTTTGGACAGCCCTAAACCCTTTAGAAAGCGCCCGCAAAGTGCAGTGAAGTTCGGACATTCATTTGAATGCAGTCTAAAAAGGCTCACTACCACTAGTAATGTGACAAAGTTATATGTCAAAAATTGTAAAAATACCAAACACACTGGAACGGGGCTTAAAAAAAAGGGTTGACAGGAGCACCATTTTGTGCAATTTATGCAAAAGGAAATTTTCGTACGCAAGTTTTTTGAATGTTTAAAGCAAATATTGGTATGTGCAATTCATTTTGATTAATTAATCACAAAGCTTGTAATTAATTGGATACATGTTTTTAAGCGCTTGACAGCCCTACTTTATTTTACCTTTGAATTCTGAAATATGTTGTTATTTCAATATCTTTAGAACTGTTCTTGCTGTTCTATTATTGTCATTTACTTAAATGTGAAGCATTCTGGTGACAAAATCAGCTCAACACTGCTCCTGATGTGTAGTTGGAGTTTGTCCTCCAGCTACCTTCTTCTACTTTGCAATTAATTGAATTTAATACATTTTATAATCGCGTCTCCCCTTAAGAAACTGAAGTAAAAGTACATTCTGGCTTGTTTAAGATAAAAACCACACAGTCTCCTTCTGCTACATATTTTTCCTCCAAGACACATTTATTTCCATGTGTCTTTAAAGACCAAAGCTGACAATTTTTGGACCCTTTTTTTCTGTCAAGTGTTCTGGAAAAACTTGAAAAAACACCAAGAACCCTGTTCTACATGCTACTGCGTTGTTCATCCTTGCTTTTGCAGCTTAATTCTGTTTGAATTTTCGAACATAAAGGTCTCCTAATTAACCTTTTTCATCATTTGCATTAGCTTTTGGAAATGTACATACTAATTAATTAAGGTGCCGCTGCACATTTACATATCTTGGTATTATATAGATAGAGAAGCACCATTTTCTACTGTACCTGAACATTCCATTTGAATCCAGTTATCAGAAATTCATTTTGTAAGCCTTTGTTGAGAGACTTCCTGTTGTGTCAAATACTGTAGCAATTAGTAGCTCATGAATGTATATATGAGGCCTATGGATTCAGCTCACCAAAACTGCTGCTATTTTACACTGGTTGGTTAGTTCATTGATGGCAGCTATGTTCTGTGGCTGTAGGATGATGATCAGTGTGTTATCCATAATGCACCATTTCAGTCTCCCTGTCTCTGTGTCTCCAAGGAGCCATAAAGCGGAAGGTGGAGCTGGACTGGGGAACTGAAGACTCAGAGTACCTTCAGAAGGTGGAGCTCCACTCTGAAGGAGCTCTGAACGAGGTCCGACCTGACATCATCGTCTACAACGCAGGGACAGACATCTTGGACGGGGACCCACTGGGAGGACTCTCCATATCACCACAGGTGCTGTAGCTGCTTGATCACACGCTCAATGTAAATGTGTTTCAGAAGTGAGTATTGATCAGCATGTAGTGACACGGTTACTGTTAAATACACCTGTCCTGAATATGTCAAAAAACTGAACATTGTAAACTTCATGAAGCTGGAATTTATGGTTGAGCTGTTTATTGAATCGCACTAGACCGTAGAGGTATATTAAAGTGTCCAATGAGTGCTGAAGGTCCACTTTGTTTATTTCAATGTCCACTAACATAAAAACCAAAAGAAATGGCCCTGTATGTATTTTTTTAACTCTGTTATTGTCATGGAGTGAAGCTCTGTCTGACATATCAGAACAGTAGGAAATCCACGACACGTCAGTGTTGCAATTGGGAATAAAACACCTAATCACCCTGAATCATCAAGTTATGTGTCATCAGGTTTCTACAAAGTTACGCAATCTTTAGCTTCTTCTAGCTGTTATTGACACATGTAAAATAATGCTAAGCTCAGTAATGAGATGTTTGTCCCCAGAACCCTTTCTGAAAGCACTAGTTAATTTGTTTTTTTATGTACACCAGCTTGTACTTTTTTTCAAACACAGTGTCGTCTTTTGTACTGAGAACAAGAATAGCTTTATGTCCACCAAAGTCTTAAATGTTCTCAAATAGTGCTTCACTTAACAACAACTAACATTATCTAAGGAAAGTGTGAATATTTCACAACTTGGTAACCAAATCAGATACTGTATCTTTTAGGATCCAAAGGTACAGTTTCAACTTTTGTTGCATGACCTCTCTTAGTCTCCTTGCATCTTTTCTATGTCCACTATCAGCTATAACAATGCCCACTATGGCAATTATCTGGCAGCTCATGGGCCACATCTAGCCCACTAAAGTATCCCATCTGGCCTACAGAAAATTCATGAATTCAGAAACATTACCCACCCATGAAAGCGGTCCAGTCTATCCAACGAGTGATTGTTGTTACTGCCTGTTGACACTGATATAGACGAATAAAAACAACATTGTAAGAAGGTGAACATGTTAAACAACAACAGTCTAACTGGGCCTGGATTTTATTTTTATTTTCTATTTTTTATTTGGAAATCTGCCTCTGACAGTGTTATAAAACTCTGTCCTCGGGACAAATGTGCATGTGACCAGAAGGGAAAATGATTACGTTTTGAACAATAAACAAACCAGAGGGCCAAGCTATCGAGATTCAGGTTCAACATCTGAACTATCATCAAGGCAAAAACACGGCAAATTGCCATTGGATTTTTGTTTATTTTACAAATTGGCAGTAGATACGGTGATAGAAGTGAGACCAATCTGTAACAATTGTTGTGAAGGGGCAGGCTGAGCTGGCTCAGGTCACGTGAGCATGCCATTTCTCTAATTTGTGAAAGTAAACAGAGCTGATCAACATGAGCCAAATTTGGATTTATTGCTTCCTGTGTGCAGAGATTTTTCCAAATACCAGAAAATAATTGGCGCAAGTAAGGTAAATCTGCTGAATGTGTTAATGGGGATGATACAGTGGTGTGTGTTGCAGAGCAAATCGTTGCATACAGAAACTCTTGGTGAGTGCAACTTAATAATGATAATAATAATAATAATAATAATAATAATAATGATGTCTTGGTTGATCATGTGTTTATGTCATGCCTAATAATGTTTAAAATCAGTTATTGTGCTAGAAATTGCTCCATAGTCAAGAGATTTTTCAAACATGCTGTTTCCACACTCAATCAATAGACAAACAGAGATGCGTGTTTCTTTCCTCCCGTACGTTTGTGTCACCCCAAGAGGCTTGGTGCTTCTCAGTGGAGAAGTGAGATATGGGAACCGCTTCCAGCCTCACTTCTTTTCTCATAGGAAGAAGGAAGCGCAGATAGAACTGTATGCCAGCAGCCTGACAACATTTTGAGTCATGACTAATACTATCTGCAGCTGTGGGCGGACTGACAGACCCACTTTTCTCTCGTCTTTCTCTTCCAGGGAATCGTGAAAAGAGATGAGATTGTGTTCAGGGCTGCTCGCCGACGAGGCATCCCCATACTCATGGTGACATCCGGGGGGTACCAGAAGAAAACAGCCCGCATCATTGCTGACTCCATCCTCAACTTGCACCAGCAGGGTCTGATTGGAGCAGAGGTACTAGAAGGGGAGGGATCATCATCACTGGTGACCAACATGATGTGCAGCTCTGGATCTGTTGGATCAAACTTCACTGCTGTCTGAGACACATTTATCGTGACAGGTGTGTCTCAGACAGCTGTGACATTGAAAGGCACTCAAGTAACTTTATATTATGTGGCAGCAGTGATGATATTGTTACTGCTGTCAGAAAGAAAATGTGTTCATTGAAAACTTGTGAAAGTTGTGCAATGCTTATTTGCACATATATGACAACAAAAGGACCTTAGGGACATGTTCACCTTTTGTATGCTAAGGTTGGCAGTTACCCAAAGGGAATAATTACTCAAAGAGCAAAATGGTACTGAAACAATAGTGCTATCCTGACTACAGCTGACTTCATAAGCTCTCACATGCAACAATAAGAGTTGTTTAATTTTTCATCAGTTGGAGAATAATGGGTTTCATGTTTAATGTATGTCCGGGAAGAAGAACATATTCTCTCATCTCAGGAAATGTAATAATGTAATTTGTGAAAGATATGATATATTAATAGTTCATGAAATGATGAAGAGGTTTGGTGTTCTTACAGATACATGGGAAATGTTTAAATGATCCTCCATCTGAGTTTAGGGTGACGGAGGTGAGACATGACAACTGTAACTATTAAACATAAACAAATGTTGAGGTTTAACCCTCAGTGTCTTCTGTTTTGTATTAGATAATATTGTAATAATAAAAGAGTTAATTATGTTTTTGTGTTAATGCTTTTGACCACTCAACCTCTGCAGTTTATGTTTACAGGGAGCCCAGTATGTTTTCATTTTGAATACCAAATTGTTTTGTCTCTAACAAAGTTGAAACACTAAAACACGTGACTGTAAGCACTATAACCGATGTATGGTGAAAGGCAGTTCAGAAACATTAGTATATTACTGAAAGTCAATGTTCTAGTTGCAGTGTGTGTCTGGTCTACAGATCAAAGTCCTAAACTGCAAAGTGTTCAGTCATTAGTGAGCAGGCCTGTACAGGTTTTACTTCTGATTGGTTTCCTGCAGACAGATACACAGAACTGCTCTAATGATGTTTACACATACAGTACTTGTGTAAAAGGAGACAGAATGAATATTTAAATAAATAGGATCAATATGAATAATGCAGGAACATATAGACCCTAAAATATACAGATACACTAAAGACTCTCCATTAAACACGGACAGAATACTGAGTGTGTGTTTGCGTAATGTTAACCAAGCGTTTTAATTTCTGCTGCTGCTTGTCTAAAAACAGTCTAAAACACAACTAACTGAAGATTTCTTTCTTCACTCATACGTGAAATAATCACACTGCTGCATCATGCTAAAAGGTCACTTTACATGTTGGTGGTTTCAAATCAGAATGAAAAATGTACTGTCTGAAAATGTCCATTAAAGAATTGTTTTTGGTCTCATAATGATATTGTACTGTTGAGATCTTGGGACATGGTGACATGACCAAGGAAGTCCAACAGGAGAGAAAAGACAGGTGGTCAGATGATCAATCCACATGTTAAATCAAGCTTTTCATTAGGTAGCAACACTTCCAGGAGAGGGAAGTCTTGCTAGCTCTCCAGGATTGTAGACCCTAGCTTTAAGGCAAATCTGACCCGAGCTATTCACAAAGAAATCCATAGTCCAACTGCATTAAACAACTTCAACAAAATGGTACATAGGCAACACAGAGTGACAGGAAGACCTCACTTTTCATGCCGCGTTACAATCGTGATTACAAAGTGATTTAGTACGTGTAAATTATTACAAATTGTTACATAGAGACCTACATTTCTGATGTGATCAGTGATTTACATAGGTCTACTATGGTGTCTATTAACAATTGCCTTGTTGAGGAAACCATTAACTAGGGACAGGACATTACAGGATTATTGTGGATCACAATGAGAAAACCCATCCACACATTAGTGACTTATAAAAGCCATCCTAGTTGATAAACTACAGTCCTACATTTATTTCCTGATTTATTTTGAGCTGTCACAGTTGGGAGTCTGCATCCCTCCAGTAATTCCAAAATGTTGTGTAGTAATTGTATAGAATTACTATGGATACCACTCTCGCCTCCATGACCACCATCCAGCTTTGTTCACTGAGCAGTTTTCATGAAAGCGGATGTTCAAAAAAAAGATGTGTCATCTCTGTGATGCAATGAAAATATTTGTTTCTTACCAATATGGAAGGTAAAGTGATTCCAATATGTTTCGGTGCCATTGTAATAGTTAAAGTATATAATAAAAAAAGTATATATAAAAAGTATATTTTGACAATGATCAGAAGAATATCATGAACTGCAGTCATTTTAGCCAGGGTAATCATGACATTGTGACATTTTTTTTATTATTCAATTCAGTACCCACCCACCCACCATCATACGCAAGCTTTAGAATCAGGACAATGGCAACAAACATACCTGAGATGGTACTGCTGTACTGAGTGAAGTCAACAGAACACCATGTTTGGCTGAATGAATTAAGTAAAAAGAAACGGCAAACTGAGACTGATTATCAGACTAAAAAAAACGTGTAAGCCAAACTTAAGGGTGAACCAGAACAAATTGTTTTCCACAGTATGAACTGCAAGCATCCATCAAAGTGTGCATTTCAACTAATATTTTAGGTGCTGTGAAAACACCTTAAATATCAGTTGACTAAGGTTGTATCTCTAAATACATTGCAAAACTGTTTGTGTACTGTACTGTACACATGTACAGTAATCATAGGGAAAATAATCAAGACAAAGCTGTTGACCAAAAAAAGAAAAAGATGTTGATGTTGCTCTAAATGTGGACAAAGGGTAGTTTCTCTGCACTAGATGTGTTTTGCAGTTTAATGGACCTGAAGTAACAGCTCTCAGGTGCTGCCGTAATGATTTTCTAATGTGTTTTTTCCATTCATTATCTTCCACTGCTCTGGCCTTGCTCTCCTGATCAAGAGAAGTTGCAAAAGAAAGGGCAGGAGTACAGACTAATGATGATTTAAAGGATTAAAAATGAACAGCATGTAAAGCTGTGTTTGGGTGCTTTTTCCAGGAAAGGCGCACTATATTAGTGGTGTCAGTGCTAATTAGCTAAAGCCTCTGATTTGGTGTGCTGCTTTTGAATGTGGTTGAAAGGCTAATTGCAAACTAACTTTGATTAAGACTCAGAATACATCACTAACTGTTTACAGGCCTGTTAATACAAGATGCGTTCACAGATTCCAACTCATCAGCTTCTTTCTGAATCGTGCTTCTGTACGAGCTGACTGAATGTTGTGTGCCAAAAATATTTCAAAGCTGTACTGTATGTTTTTGGGTGTGTTTGTTGTTTGTGCTGGCATTGAAAACTAGTACTAGACATTCATTATTAATAAGTATATAAGAAACAAATGTTCTGTTTTGCATTCCATTTTTATTTCAATTTCTTTCACTGCCAATGATAAAAGTATAGTAAGTTTTGAAAACCCAGATTATAATGCTGTCACTTGTAGTTAAACATTTCTCTGAGTTTCCCCATTGAGTACTGCTTGTCCCATACGGGCCCCATATGATATAATGAGTATCCCATAGTTGTACGGTGGTGACTCAGAAAACATCGAAGTAAATCCCCTTATGTCCTTCAGTTTTTCCTGATGCCTGTTGGTTTCAGCTCATTTTTTTTTTGCCTGTCAGTAGCACAAATATTAAAAATGTAATATGTAAGAATTCTGCATTAAAATTTCTAAAAACAAGTAGAACTTTGTGATTTCATTTGTTGTAGTGTTTACTCACATTATCCCAAATGTTTCCAACAATGTTAAAATCCAGAGAAATCCACATGTTAAACGCTAAGCGTTTTAATTTCTGCTGCTGCTTTTCTAAAAACAATCTAAAACACGGCTAACTGAAGATTTCTTTCTTCACTCATACATGAAATAATCATACTGCTGCATCATGCTAAAAGGTCACTTTACATGTTGGTTGTTCCAAATCAGAATGAAAATTTACTGTCTGAAAATTTCCATTGAAGAATTTTTCTGGTCTCATAATGATATTATACTTGCTGAGATCTTGGAACATGGTGACAAGACTAAAGAAGTCCAACAGGAGAGAAAAGACAGGTGGTCAGATGATCAATCCACATGTTAAATCAAGCTTTTCATTAGGTCGCAACACTTCCAGGAGAGGGAAGTCATGAACAATGAATACAACTTTAAAACCATAACCTCGTCTGTGAACATTTGTGCCTGAGTCACAAGGATTTTCAGCAGTGGTGATTTATTAATGGTCTATACATCAACAGTGAACCGAATTTGACAGCAGGAACATTAGTATTTACTCATGCAGTGTTTAACTGCCCCAAACAACTAGTTTACTGTATTCACTAGCTGTAAGCTAATGTTGATAGTCAAAGGCATTGTTATGGTTCAGTGTCTTTTTGTTATGTTTTCTGTTTTATTTTGACTCCATGCCCTTTTGTGTGTCTTCTGTCTTTTCAGTGTCTCCTCTGTGTTTTTCCCTCTATGTTTCCCTTCATTACCTCACCTGTCCTCTTCCCTCCTCACTCTCCTCACCTGTTCCTGATCCCCTCGTTAGTGTGTCTGTGTATTAAGTATTTGTTCTCCCTGCACTCCTTGTCAGTTCGTTTTGTGTTGAATTCAACAGCTATCAATACCTTTGTTTCTCTCTTGTGTTCCCCTCTCTTGTCTGTACTGTTTATGAAGAAAAGCACATTTCCCCTCCTGCTCTACTTGGCAGGCAACATTATACTACATAAACACCCAAAAATGGAAATCAGCTTTGCTAATCACTGCTGCAGTCAGGTTGATTACAGGAGTAAAGATCTGTCCACTTTTTAATCCAAAAAGTTCAAAGTAATCTCTTGGCTCTCCTCCCGTCGGTTAAAGGTTATAAATCAGAGCAGAATCCAAAGTGCCTCCAGGTGTTAATTCTCCTGAGGGTCTGGCCCTAATCAAGACTCTATCTGGCTCTTAACTGGATGCCTGTGTACTGCGTGGCGATTGTGTTGGTGAGCTGCTGCTGCTCGCTCGCATGTTTGTGTTCACATAGACCAGGGGTACTCAAATACAAATCTTAAAGGGCCACAAAGATTTTTTTCAATGACTCAAAGGTCCATGTATTGAGGTCGGTCAGACCACATGCAATAATACTGTAATATTCAAAACAAAATGTCCTTTTCATTCAAGAGGACAACAAAAATACAAACTAAAATAAAATGTCATTTCCATTTTGACATTAAATACATTAGATACATACATACATGAATATTTCCTCTTTTTGTTTGCCCTCAAACATTGTGTCCATCATGCATTATTTTATTATTTCTGCATCTGAGAATGGCTTCTTGTGCTTACCCAAAATCCACACCACTCTGAGCACTGTTGCTTTCTGTTGTTGTGTCATAGATGTGACAAGAATCCTACTTGCAGCTTGATATGATGATTTCAGTGCATTTATTTTTGTTGTTCTTACCTCTGAATTTTGAGGAAATGTCTCTTCAGAATTCCTATGCTTCGTCTCATAATGCCATTTCAAATTGGAAATCTTCATCACAGCTATAGTCTCCTGGCATATTAAGCACATGGGTCTTGTGCTGGTTGGAGGGAGAATGAATGCAAATTGTTCAGTCCATTCTTCTTTGAATTGACAATTTTCACAGCCTACAGTACCATCCAAAATTAAAACAAATTCTGTCTCTTCATCCACCCTGAAGCACTGTGCTGACCAGCTGTCTCCGGTGTTCACGGACATCTTCAACAACTCACTGGAGACATGTCATGTACCAGCCTGCTTCAAGTCATCCACCATCATTCCTGTCCCCAAAAAAGCTAGGACCACAGGAGTAAATGACTACAGACC
>OMLP01001538.1:22522-37911 GCA_900302685.1 Spondyliosoma cantharus
GAAATATGGTTAGATTTTCTTTCATACAAAGGCATCAAAGACAAGAGAGCAGAGTTAATCCCTATACCTATTCCCACCCTGCCCCCAAATACATTCTCAGTCGAAAAAAAGGAGACACTTTTTCTTGCTGAAGGTTGTCACTCAAAGTTAAAGCAAACTTAAAGCAGAAGAATAACAACAACAAAAATAATAAAAGTTTTAAAATATGCTGCATCAGGTACATAGTCTAATTTCGCTCTCAGCATGCAGCAGGTAAATGCTATGTAACTCTCCAAGGTGCACACTGTGAGTCGCTACGTGGAACTGGAATCTCTGTTTGGACACCTGGAGGTCAGAAGATTTAAGCAGTACATTATGATGATATAGTTGTTGCTACTCAGTAGTGCTAGGACCAAATACACAACTCCCTTCCTGAATACCAAAACCTCAGTCTATGAATAACAAAACAGCACCCAGCCTCCCTGCACCTCCCTCGCTGGTGTAGAAAAACAAACGCGAAGTCTTTGGTTTGACGGTTCAATTCTCAGATTGTGGCTGTGACTGCCAGCTGAGGAATATCAGAAGGCACAGTTCGAATTTAACTTTGTATTGCCTTCCTCCTGCCGTAACAGCAGGTGATAGCTGATATGGATAATGTTATTGTTCGCCATTGCTTCTGGATTTTGTTGCAAAGGCCTCAGCGGGCCAGCTGTGTCATCTGTTATTTAGGCTGCAGAGCAACAAATGTTCTGCATCAGTAGGAGTTGCATCTCTTCCCTTTAGCTGATGATCATATGAAAATTGTCTTTGATTGTTTTTAACACCATTTTGTGGCACCTATCCACGATAAAATAATTCGAATTAAAACAAAGCTTATAACAAAAATGATTTTTTTTTTTACATCCTTCATTGCCTGCAAAACATATTCTTCATTAGAAAAAGATTTCATTTGATTCTCTTTGGCAACATACATAAGTGGCTGACAGTTAATTTTGGCTGTTTCAGTGTAGTTCCCATAGATTGCCCTCAGCGATCCCTCTATTTCAATGCAATAAATCTACTCAAAACAATTCATAATCTAACTAAAGCATCTGACAACAGACCTTTACAAACTCAGCTGTAAAATCCATTGTAATGTATGTACAAAACTCCACACTCCTATCAAATGCCAATGAGCACAATTGGCAGACTTTCTCTCATGGGAGCAAATGACTTCGGTCCAGAGGGTCTTTCCAGTTTTTAGCGGCGTCCAGGAAGGTTGCTCATCTGGATGTTGTCCCCTTGGAGTGCAGGGTTGTAATAGGCCGACCCACCCAGGTTCAAGTCCAAAGGTTCACTGTTGTCTAACCTGAGAACTAGAGATGAGACAAGTTAACATTAAACATTTGTATCACTGATCTCGTCAAGCGTCATTCCTGTATTATGAAGGAAAAGTTTTTTGACAACAAATCTAATAATTAAAAAACTGCCTTTAAGTCGACTATTTAACAGAACCAAAAGATGGATGTGCTTTGTTTCTGTTTGCAAGTAGTGAGAGTGGTGAAGCTGCACCGACTACTCATTACGGTCTGGTTGGTTCTGGTGTTGTGCAAGAAAATGATTGTCTGCCAAAAATGGATTGCTTTGCCCATCTTATATACAGTTGCTTTGATCGGGATTAAACAGTCATAATGTGCAAGAACGAATAACTTTAAATCATTGGAAATAGAAAGGTATATTTTTGTGAAACTTTCACATTTATTTTAACCAGATATATACAGTCTTGGCCAAAGAAGTGTTGGTAGTCTACTATAGTTATGACTCATGTAAGTGTCATGCCTGATTACACTGTAATGTTTAGGCATATGTAAAACTAGAGCGTAATTAACATGCTTTACAGATTAAAATAACGGAGTGGTCTCAATTGACAGTTCTCCCTCTGACTCTTCATTATTCTATCTGCTCTTTGCCCTGCTTTTTTCACCAATTCAGTCTTTTTCACAGGTTGAAATATTTTCAAAGTGGACAGAAATTCGTTTTTGGAGTACTGTCATGCACCTGCTGGTATCCTCATGATTCATTTTCATGAAAAAATGTCTCTTTTGTTAACCCTCAACCTTCAAGCTCATGTCATATGTTTCTTAATTGTGACTTAACATGGTATTGAAGGAAATATCCACCCTAAAACACTTTTGCTGCTGTTAATAATCTTACAGTTGCTGTACTTGTGTCTTGTTTGTTGTTTTGGGCTGTAATGTTCTTATTCCCACACATAACCGGCCAAACACAGACAATCCAACATCATATTGATTTATTTACAGTCCAATTTTGTACTGTCTTTTTATTTTTCTTTTGTAAAAATCCCTCAGAATCAGAGAAAAAGGTTTCCCTTGATGGGCCTCCATTTTGGACCGACATTCAAAGAAATCAATCACACAAAGCCCCTTTTTCCTTTTTCCTTTTTCCGGAGTAAACATCTTTCCTGTTGAGTCATCATTGTCCTCTCTGCACCCACGGGAGCTGAATGCAACAGGTTCACATCCATTATACGAGGCTTTTTGAAAGTAATTTGGGGGGATGAGGGAAACCACTAAACCTGGCTGAGTTAGAAGTAAACAAGGCAGATTGAAGGTAAGTGGCTACACTTACACTAAATACAAAAAGCAACTGCAGCTCAGAGAAAAATGAGAAAGGGTCAGCAATCCACCGGAGGAAAAAAGAAAATATGTCATCATAGTCTTTGATGATTTTAAATGTAAATAAAATTATTTTCCGTTTAAAGGAGACATATCATGTTCATCATCATTTTAGGAGTAATCATTTTATTTCGGTGTCCTTCAGAATAAGTTCATATGCTTTAATGGTCAGAAATCACTGTTTTTTATTCTCTCTGTATATCTCACACGGTATTCCCCCTATGTCTGAAAACGTTATGTTTTGGCTCCTCGGTAAGGTGTCCCAAATACCCTGTCTGCTCTGATTGGTCAGCTCACACACGCCTGAGCCAGCACCTACAACAACAATGGAGCATTGTCACTACATTAATTTTTACATGTCAAACTAGCTGCTAGGCATAAATTACGTACATGTGTGACATGGTGACGTAGCGGGATGTCACAGGATCACGGGATTAAAGGCAAGACTACTGACGAGGCATTTCAGGAGCAGTGTTTTCTGTGGGAGAGAGGAGCTTCTCTTGGTGTGGACTTTTTAACTTTCAAGACCTTTTTTTAATACACAAGAACATATAGCAAACACTGAAGGAAAGAAAGAAATTAAAAAGCATAACAAGTTTCCTTTAAACCGTTTTTTTCTATTTTACATTCATTTTGTAATTTTTTTAACTGCCGATCTCAATTTTTTTTTAGCAATGATATATGGTCTTTGGGGATCGGAAATTCTCCTCTAGCCTACAAGCATGGTCATTTACTAGTAACTGTAGCTTTCAGGTCAATAACAGCTGTATTAGCAGCAGTATTGAATAATACCCTCTGCGCTGTTAAAGTAATATGAAGATTGCTTTCAAGCGATTAATTCACATTGAAAAGCTTCCTGTTGCTCCTCAAGCATTCAAGAACGCATGTGTGAAATGAGCCTATAGAGCGTCCCTTCAGAATCTAATCTGATGCATCTTAAATATTGAGGCGTACCTGCTGCAGTGGAGTGGAGGAGAACTGTGAGAACAAACTGCTGTCTGCCACTGGGCTCATGGCAAGAATGAGACAAATTGCAAACTGTCATAGTGCATGATCCTATTTTGCATGGTGAGCTGGTTACCTTATTAAAGCAGGATGGAGTTGTGAGCATGTGCGTGCGTGCGTGCGTGCGTGCGTTTGAGAGGGAGAGAGCGAGGGGGAACCGAGGGCTTGAAGGAAAAGTTTAACAGTTTGGAAAATGTGCTTATTTGCTTCCTTGCTGAGAATTAGATGAGGAGATGGATACAGCTCTCGTTTCTGCTTCAGAACCAGAGGTGACAAATTTGTCTACAAGGATGTATAAAGCTCACCAATTATGTTTTATCTCACTTGTTTAATCCATTAAAAAGAAATGAAAGGTCCAGTGCGTTGGGTTCAGGGAGAGATTTATCAGCAGAAATGGAATATAATATTCATGATTATGTTTCTGTTAGTATATAATCACCTGAAGCTTAGACACTGTTGTGTTTCTGGAGTGTTTTATATCTATAGAAGGAGCTGGTCCTTTTCCACAGAGTCCACCATGTCCCCACAGTAGTCCAGAACAGACAACCAAACACTTGCTCTAGAGAGGGACGCACTTTTTTTCAAAATTTTTAGAGCACACCATAGGGGAGGGTGGATCGAGGGATGTGCAGATGGTTACCTCCCCGCTAGACATCACCAAGGCCCTGTCCCCACGTACAAGAGTTTTTCTTAAAACAAGCTTTTTCTATGGGGTTTTGGCCTGCCGTACACCCATTTTATGTCATTGAAAACAGACCTTTTGGAAAACTCCTTCCAGGGTGAGGATATTCAGAAGCTCCATTTTCAGTGTTTACATCTAGACGGCAGAAACTGAGATTCTTGAAAACAATGGCATGACACCCATCTTCGTTGTGTTATGAAGCTCATCAGGAAGACTGTCTTGCTCATTCATTCAAAGTTCTTTCTCTTTCTCTTTCTATTTTCTGTTTTCTCACCCTAGGAGAGAAATAAATTACTGAGGTCGCACAATCCATGTGTCCCTCAAGGCTTCCATATATATTTGAGTTAAAATGTAAAGTAAAAGTAAAGAGTTGTCAGAAATATAAATACTCAAGTAAAGTACAGATACCTAAAGAATCTATTCATGTAGTTTTACTTCATAACTTCCCACCTCTGGAAAATATAACGATGGACAAAAAATCGCCTGCCTTGTTTATAATATTGTCTGTTACTAAGCAACCAACCAACCACAGAGTAAACATCCTGCTTCCTGTTTACCTGCACTTGAACAGTCGTGTCATGTGTTTTCAGGTGTGTTCAAATGGACGGACATCGTTTTTTTCTACAACCTTGTTTCCAAAAAAAACCCTGCACGCAACGAGGGCTAGGTCTGAATCCTACACACTGGACCTGGAAGTGTAAAAATCTTATGTAGAAAAAAAAGGGATTTGGCAAAACAACTGTGTAGCAACAATGACTGTCATCACACTGTGTCGAGGCAGCATGAAGTCCATTATATTTTCCTACACAGCTTTAGTCAAGAGTTTGCAATCTGCCGCCCTCCAACCAGAGGGTTTTTAATATACGAAAACGTTGTTGGATCAAACTGGCAACCTAATTAAACCTTGATCAGGCAGTCGCAGATAGCAGTGTAATTAAACGCGTCCTGGCGTGGATTTTCCTTTTGAAATACCAGAACATTTAGCATTTATCATAAAGGGGGATGTCGAAGGTCACATACCTGGATCTGAAGGGTACTCCTCGACCAGTTTCCTGTGAGAGAAACCCTTCTGGTGTTTCCGCTTCAGGATGACGTAGGCCACCAGTCCCACGAAGGCCACCGCCACCGCCGTCCCCAGCACCGCCCCCCACGCTCCGTTCCTTTTACTCCTGTGGGGATCTGATTCGAGACCTTCATCGGAGGAATGAGAGGGGGTGGGGGGAGCGCGGGACAGAGTAATAAATAATGTGTCAACATTAGAATCATTTTTTATCAGCTGCTGTCTTTGAGGGTTAATTGTCAGATAATTATGGCTGGAAAGCCTTTTTCGAAATTGTGTTTCCAGTGGCAGCACTCTGCATAGATACACACCCTAATTAGTCAGCTGTTCAGATTTGTCTAATTGCACTGTGATAATTAATGCAATTAACATGCCAAAATCATTATAATATCTTGAATACATTTGAATATTTTAAGGCGACATGCTGCGCTCATTGTCTCGATAAGGTGACATGTGACTGAACATTACATTAGTCCTCCATGGTTCATTTATACATAACCATCGAGCTAATCACTACCTGCACACATTAGCATCCGAGCTCACATGTTTCCGACAGCCGTACGGGTGCGACAAGCATCGAGTGTGACAGATGCTGCATCCAGACAGACTTACGGGAAGCTTCCACTAACGAGACGGACCTGCTCTGACCTCTTCAGTTTGAACGGCGACTGTTCTAATGTGTGAAAGCTGAAAAGCGTGAAGTTCACTCAAAATGTAATTAAAGTTACTTTTTCTCCTCTTCTGTTTCACAGTTCGTGTTCAGGGCGAAGAGGCAGCATGTGAAAGTGACAGAATTGTTTTCAATATCCTTTGACATAGAAAAACTACATTCTTATTTTATCAGGGCTCACACATACATAATTCAGTGGCTCCGGTTATCTACAAATGGCTCAATTTACCCACTTGCTAGGATCAATTTACCCCTAACATGGGGCAAGTTGAACCAAAGGAGCGTTCAATTTCAGTGTATTTCAGTTTTGTTTTCTTTTGCTGCTTTTTTCCCCACTTCTTGGAGAGCAGCCATTATCAGATATCAGAGGAGGTATCATTGTTCTCGCTAGAGAACTATTTTAAGTAAAGATATTGTCATCTTTACCCCCTCTCCTTCCAATGTTGGTTCAACCGTATAGTTGAAAAAAAAGTCCCCCTACAGTGTGTTTTCTTCTTGTTCTTACAGTTGAGTGTTTGAGCTCCACTTTGCAGAGTTCGACACTGGAGGGCTGTTTTCACATTCATTACTGGAAGTGGAAATTATCTCCGTGCTTATTGGAAATCTGTTTTAAAGCTCCTTGAACGAGGCTTGTGTTTGTGGGATTATGAAACAGGTCTATCTCCAGAGTAGCTTCATTATCGTTGTCAGACATTTAGAATAACAAGCTCAGTCGCAAAAACAAGCACTTTCAGTGGGCGTAACTTTAATAATGAAAGAGTTACGCTGCAGCCAATGCAGCTGAGGCGATCCACTGGACCAATTCTAACACTTGAGTAAGTAGGTGCGGATCATTTCACACACAATCTTGTAAAAATATCTTCCCTCAGCTGTACATTGTGTTTTGTGCTCATTAGGGTCAACGCTAGATGGTGACTGTAGATTTGTGTAACTTTTGCTTGTTTTATATAATTTAACAAAATTCTGGTTAAGATCCTGTTTGGTTTATGCTCAAAAACACTTGGAATGGGTTAGGAAACAATCGTGGTTTGGGTTAAGATGATCACCAGATTTCCAAAATTAAAAACCGGGGGGTGCAACATCTCCAGCTCAGCGGTCAGTGTATCATTACAATATTTAATGTTATTATCTATGATATGAAAAATAGGAACAATTCTGGTTTCACATACTTGGACAATGTTAACTGCTGTGATACAAATACGGTGCAGGTTTTACTTAAAGCAGGCTGCTTAAAGTATGAAAAGTACTGATGGTTTATCTAAAAAAAAACTTTTGGAATAATTAATTTACCGGCTCTGTCATCATATCTTTACTTTTCCTCCTCCATCTGTTCCTGTCTAGTCTTCCTCCTTGACGCACTATCTGACTAAGAAAAGATATTTGTGGTGATGTTGTGGATGTATTTCTGGCAAGTTTTCCAAGTTTGTAAAAATATTTTGTTCATAACATAGTGCTAGCAAGTAGTAAGTAGAAAAATGAATAAGAATGATATGACGCTGCTGTAACGAGCACCACTGTTGGTGACTGAGATGTTAACCTGTAGGCTCTGCTACCTGACATCCTTCTAATAACTATGGTACCCTGCTGTAGCAGCTGGATATTTGTATTTATTGATGTCAGTAAAGCAGAGTTGTCTTGTATGTTCATATTTATAGACTCGATGTTTATCTCCGCTCAGAGGTCTTGAGCTTTTGTACAGTTTTTGTGCACACGCTGAGCCTGTCACGGTGACTGAGCAGCAGTTTTTTTCTCCCTGTGTTACCCACAGTTTCACAACTGTTTTCCCACTGTTTATTGCCGTCATCTGTTAGTGTTACGTCCTGCTGTCACATCTGTCCGTGTGATGTGAGTTTTATTTTAATCTCACCCTCATGCCAGCTCTCTGAAGGCCTTTCCTTTCCCGCTCAGCAGCGAGCTCGCCCACATATGTTTTGCAGGAAAAGTAGCTTCTCGAGTTGATAGATAAGATGGACTTACACTAGTGGATATGACGGGCAGCCTTTTCCGTCCCTATCTACTTGATCTCGTGGCTGACACCAAAGACTAGTCTCACGCCCCTGCAAAGAGGCAGCACAAGTATCTTTGACCCCAGTCCCACTTTCAGGCCTTTCTGCCACTAAAACAGGGTTTCATTGTCCAACTGAAAAGGTGCTCGTAACAGACCCCCTCACTCATAGCGGCCACATCGATAGCACCTGAAACCCAACCCAGACTTTTCCTTTGAAAGAAGGGCCGATTGTCCTCTGGCAGTGGGAGAATAGATGCAGGCAAATGTGGGTCAGGGAAAGGGCGGAATAAAGCGAGGCGTGACAGTGACATAAGGAGCATACCTTCAAAACAAGTCTCTAAAGGTAATCTGTAAAGAGTTTTGTGCTTCTTTGGTTGACATTTTGCTCAAATTTTAACCTAAAAGTTACTTTTTTTATTAACATCTGTTAATAAAGTGATGTCACGCTGCTAGGACGACACACAAAGCCCTTTTTCAGGACAAAGAGGAAAATGTGCACCAGGTACTGTGACACTTGAAACTGCAGCCGTACCTCTTTCTGGATTTCCCCCTGAAGCTGAACCCTCGTCTGTCCTGTTGGCCTTCTCAGCTGCAGTCGTAGTCGTAGGGCTCGATTCTGTGGTCTCCGATGAGAAGACTGTTGTAGGTGAAGACACGGTCGACGTGCCGTTCATCTCTGGCATCGATGTGGTTGACGATGAAAAGACTGTTGTAGGTGAAGACGAGGTTGACGTGCCGTTCATCTCTGGCGTTGCTGTGGTTGTCACAGTTGTTGTGTTTGCAGATCCTGTTGCATTATTCGACCATGTATCTTGGTCTCTCGTTGTGGATTCCTGCGTGGCGTTGCCCTCCGGAGCTGAGGTCGTCGTCAGTAAATCAGTGTGGTTGGAGTGATGTGGAGAGCTGGTGGAGTTTCGAAGAGTCGTCGTTGTGGTATTAAATTCCTCCTCGGCTTCTGTCGCGTTGATCGAGCTCGAGTTTGTAAGCACTGTAGTTGCATTGGATGGAGAAACAGTGGTGTCTGGGAGTTCAGGATCCTTGGTTGTAACACTTGGATTTGTGGGAGTGCCGGTGGTGGTGACAGCTGTCAGATCATCAGATCCATCATTAGCATTGTCATCTTGGCGGGTCACTTTCTCGTCTTCTTCTTTAAATTCTGCCATGGAGCCAGACGCTATCCCACTGCTGTAGTCATTACTCGACTCCGCAGCAGTTGCATCAGCTCCCTGATTATATTCTATATCCTCTTCAGGAGTTGCTGCGTTTTGACTTCCAGCTTTATTTTTGGCTAGATCACGGAGCCATTCTCTCTGAATTGTCCGCCCCGGAGAGTCGGTTGAATTTTGGAGCAATGCCATGTGGAAGATTTGGACAAGCAGAAGGAGGCCCGCTGTGATTCTTAGATTCAGTTTCATTTTCCCTTCGGTTTCACTCTGAAACACAAGACAGAACATAAAACATTCTTTTAGTTCTCAAAATAAATTCAATCCAATGTGCCAAATGTTGAGCAGGCCCAGATTCACATACTGTGATAGTAGTTCAGATGTGAGTGCTCACTAATGAATACAGATCATGTTTATGGCTGGAAGAGAAATGATGAATATGAGTATGGTGGCCATTTAATTACATGGGTTGGTTATAGTTTTATTACATGTCAAATGTAATAATTCACTGCTGTTGGTTTGATGTAATTAATTACTTAATTAATTAAGTAATTAATTATTAAGAAACACATCTTGCCTTGAAAATCCTGTGAAAATAAATGTATACAAATCTCAACTATAAGTCCTCTTTAGAGCTTAAACTAATGTTCATTTTCATTATTGATTAATCTGCCCAACATGTTAAAAAAAAAAAGTGAAAAATGGTCTTCACAATTTCCCAGAGTGATGTCTTCAAATTGCTCCCTTTAACCAGCAAACAGACCAAAACACAGACTCTTCAGTCAGCATCATAAATGGCACAGAAAAGCAGCACATTCTTACATTCAAGAAGCTGGAACAAGCACATTTTTTTGCACAAAAAGAGACTAAAACAATTCATCTGTTATCAAAGTGGCTAATTTCTCGTTTGATCGACACATCGAATCATCGACAAACCATTGCAGCAAACCATATTCAGACATTTTCAGATATCTAGTTCAGATGAGCTTGGAATCTCACATTGGCCAAACGCTCCACATTGTGTCACTAAAAAATACATTATGTCGGTAAAATAGATTTATCAACTGCTGTTTCTGAAGTAAGGCTCAAGACAAGTCATGAAAGTGTTCAAAGTAATTATATTAACTTATCTCCATCTGTACATAAAGAGCTATAGAACATGTATGCTAGTGGATATTGCGTGAACATTGTTTTGTCACATTGTTAACTGACTTTTTCCCAAATCACTATACTGTACGCTGATATGGGAAATATGCTCTTGTCAGCTGATTGTACGTTACTGTATGCTGATAATATGCAGCAGTATGTCCACGACATGCTCAAATAACAACACAGACACTGAGTTGGAAGAGAAACAGACAAATGAGACTTTAATTTTCCATCAATTAATATCCATGTGTTTTCTGCACATTACAGATGGAAAGATACTCCAATAGAATTATCTGAACGTAATGATTAAAAGTCCTTGCCTCGTAAATTTGAGTCAAAAAACATAAAGAGAATGGCCACTGCACATAAATGTATCTCCTTCAAATGAAAACTTGAAGGAAAGAGTCTTTTTTTTCTGTTTTTCTGTTATCACCCAAATAGTCTGTTTACCACCTGCCCAGTGCAAGCACCTACAGGAAGGATGGTGCCACAGGTGTTTAACTTGTGTTCACAGCCTTTAAACTCCCCCTGATCACACGCAAAGATCAACATCCAACAAGACATCTCTGCTTGTTCCTATTTTCCACGAGCACAAAATCACCCGCTACACCGGCCGCACTGACACAAGTCATGATGAAAATCCTTGAACGACTGAACCTGTCCCACCTCCCGCCTTTGAGCAGAACTGCTCAGCTGATGGCGCGGCGAACTCGGGCCACAACATCAGGAACACGACGGCTGCTACATCAGGAGCTTGTTACACATGTGCCCTGTGAGCTATGTGTTCTCCCCACGGCTTCACTCCGGTACACAAATGACTGCAGCTCGAGTTATTCCCTGCAGGGCACTCTCTCTGCGAGTCACTTTGTTGATCGGTTGCTTTGTTCGGAGCTTATTTCTTATAAGCAGTGCAAACGGCTCCGTTAACAGCGCCGTGGCCCGCAGCAACCGAGGTTGGAGCATGCAAATCTGGGGATTTTACATTTCTGTCAAAACAAATTAGGTGCATTTTAACGAGCCACTAAAGGTGCAAGTTATTGAAAACAAATTGGAGAGAACTAATTTCTGTTTATTCATCTCGTTATGCAATCAAAGCCATCCATTGTCTTATCAACATGTATTGGGATTTCTGAAAAGGTGCAACACACGTCTCACCCATTTCACACCTCCAAAAGATGGAGACAGGCGATCGTATTGTCAGCGTCAGTTCTTAACAAGCTTCTTCATCGTCCACGCAGCTGCCATTTTCATTTTTTTCTACTCTGCGGGGAATAAATGGGAAACCTGTGGGATTCTAATGGTGCAGCCAGCCGTGTGAATGCAGGAGCAATCAGACGGCTCAAGTTTGCTGATTGTACTGCGCTAAAAGCACATAATTAAAGAAAATGGCTTAATCAACCCAGACGGAGGGAGGGGCAGAACAATTTAGAGCTTATAAAGCTGCAACAGTGAAAATCATAAATCGGATTCAAACTGGTCGTTTTCTTCGCACCGAGAGATTAAAGTTCAGCACTGTGAATCTTAATTCTGCATTAATTTGGGGAAATTTGGCACGGCAATAGAGTGTACTGGATCTGCTAAAGTTTGAATCCATGCTTTAAACACAAAAGAGGTACAATCATGGGAGTTGTTGTCTCGATTGTGTAACAGCAACAAATTTACAGATTTCTCTGGGTCTGACTGGGATGATGTAAGAACACATTTTGCTGCAGAAATGTGACATTATATCTTTATCTGGTATTGTATTGTTGGCTGCCGCACTGTGCTGACAGAAAAACATGGGAGTCTTCTGGATAATCGAGTGCTTTAAGTTGAATGATTTTTCTAAGCTGCAGAATTTAGGATATTATCAAGAGAAGAGTTACAACTGTACAAATTAAATACATTTGTACATTCACATTTGAAGTGTAAATGTCACTATTACCATTACAATTCTATGTAGTGTTATGAAATGAAGAAGTTTTTTGTCATACAATGAACATCAGAGATCATCAGAGATGTTTTGGGGGCATAGGACGCGTGACAGACTTCATTCCCTTCTCTCCCCACATGTTCTGTCTGTATCTTAATGATACATTATCAATTTAGAGATATTATATATAAGATTTCCACATTTCGATTGTCTTGTTGACTCGACATTATCTCACATGACAATCACATAGGTCGACTGTGAATGGAACTTAATACGATCCTTATTTACGTTTTTGTTAGGTGGAGACCTCTAGTGGCCCTAGTAATTAATACAGCAGCAAAGAAGGAAGTCAGTAGACTAAAGTATGTATAAAGAGCAAAAAGTCTGCATTGGGAGAAGGTTGGGGATAGATGGCGGGGTTAAGCAAGCACAGGACTTTTACCCAGGTGGCGAGTTAATACACATAATAATTGCAGTTGGTAGTTTTCTTGCCTGAACCCAACTAAATTGTGATTGTATGACAAAGGTTTGGTACGCTTGTCACTGGTACGCTGCAACAGGTGACAGTGATATAGTCATTTTGGAAGGTACTGGCAATCGAACTATTCGTCGGCTTAGGTATAAGGATGTGTTGTCCAATTGATTCCAATAATGTTCAAAAAATATCTGAATTTTTACTTAAGGTAACGATACGCTTCATTTATTCGCCTGTTGCTGCAACCGCTGTGAGAAGTTAAACGTAATTCGAATAAAGCTTTAAAACATTACCTCATGACTAAATACTTCTTCCTGTGCCACGTCAGAAAGATTTTCATCAGCAATGGTGGTTGTTTAACCAATAAAAACAACTCCTATGATCACGCCCTGTTTCACAATGTCCTCAAACTACATACTTTGTTTCCATCGTTTTGTTTGAGAGACCTCGAGCGGCAGTCGTCACATACATACATGTATAATAATCATGATGATATTTTTAACCAGTGAACTCATGACATACTGTGGACTCACTGTAGAACCAGTTTAACATGAAGATCAGCATGGCTGGTTTGTTTTGATTGTTACTGTTATAATCGTGTCTCAAACACATTGCAGGTGACTGGTATTCATCCAGTGTTCATATCTGCTCAAGACAAATGTTTTGTGTTTTGTCTGATCCTGGTTTCTGGCAGGTGTGAGCTGTGGAATTTCAAACCAGTGATTCCTGTTTTGTGTAAACTCACATGTCACTTCCTGTCTAGAATAAAAATATCCTCACGTCCGTCATCGCGTTGGGTATGGCTGTGTGGAACAAAAGTCCATCTGCCTATAGAAAATACAGCAGCAGACCGCCCGCCCCGCTGAGCAGGTGTTTGGCCGTCACTGTCCTACCAAAGAGTCTCTGTGCCGGGGTGGGTCGAAGAAACAGCCGGAGATGTTTCTCTGTGACCCTTCGCTCTCTGTTGAAAAGAGTTCCCACTCAGCTGCTCTGTCGGAGACTGTAGCAGCTATCACCTCCACGGCTCCGTCAGCCGTGACTTTAGTCCCACATAAACACGCTCACACAGACACACTGTGAGCTCCTTCAGCCCACATGCAGGCACTAATTATCTGACATTTACACTGTGAATCGCTCAGTTTGTTTAAAGTTCACCTGTGTTGCTGTCACCTATTAATAAACTTTAATTGATGTTGTGCATTTACTGCATTGTAAAACTTTAATATCTGTGTTAGGCAGAATCCAAAGCAGGGGTTCAATGTAACTAAGTACATTTACTCAAGTACTGCACTTATGAACAATTTTGAGGCCCCTGTTCTTCTATGTTATGCTTCTAAATAGTTCCACTACTACATTTCAATCGGAAAATATTTTAGTTTTTACTCCAACATATTTGTTTAGCAGCTGTGGTTAACAATTACTTTTACATATAAATCAGATCAGTTTCTTTAAAATATGATGCAGATGCTGCAGGTACACAGACAATATATCTTCAACCTGACTGGATTGGAAGATGTGTGTTTACATGCACCGGAGCATTTCATCAGATTATAATTTTTCAGACAAATGGTTCCACCAGTTGTGAAGCATCTAATCTGACAATATACATCAGCCGATAAGGCCCAGTCGCTTAAAGCGACTGATTTTTGAATAGCACTTGGCTTGTTCTGTTCTATGGGATGGGTTCTATGCTTTGCCTAATGCCCTTAAAGGTTTCACAATTTTAGATTTTTTCACTGACAGTATATGTAAATATCAATATCTTAAAATTTGGGAAACATGACAATGATGTGAAATCCTTATTCCATAAACTCATTTCACAAAACTGTAATAATTTAGACACAGTTTAGTACAGTAAATAAGTGGTCCAAGCAACAATAGGCTGGCTGATCATGAAAGCCAATATTTATATTGTTTTAAGTGATACTTGTAAATGGTACAGAGTACAGTACCTCCTAGAAACTTGTTCATGACCCCTAAATTGTGCAAAATTGCACAGAAAGAATACATTTATTCTGACAGGAGAGAAATGATCCACTTGACATGGTTTATGTTAAGTTTACATGGTTATGAAGGCCTAATATTTTCCTATTGACTGGATTATCAAAGATCTACACCACCCCTCCCAACCAGTTTTTTCAGGCCTGGATCACACAGTATCTTTCGATTAAGGTGGTCACACGAGGCACTCTTATTTTGATTATGGGTAAATACTGTATAAGTATCCATGTAAAGGCAGCTACTGCTATAGATTAAACTACCCAGCAGCATATGATCAATCAAACACTCTATTTTCATACTCATACTACATTTTTTTTTTGAAGAGAATATTTTTTTACAGTGTTGGGTTACCTTCTTTGACTAGAGTAGGTGATATACTTCCTCCAACACATGTAACTGCATTGTGTGCATTCCCCTGTTCAGGTTATGTAAGACACAATGTATGTCACTTGCTGTGATGTTTTGGCAGCCGGTGACACACTTTCACATTGGAAATAAAATCAGTTATGTTTTTGTTGTCTCTTTTTTTTTTGTCATTTAAAAGAAGAAGCAGCAGCAAAAGCTGCCAGGTAGAACCACATTTTGAACATTTTACTCATCTTTTCCTTTA
>OMLP01001539.1:0-13948 GCA_900302685.1 Spondyliosoma cantharus
ATTTTTCTCCTGCATGCTGATGAACTCGCTACAATTCCCTCTCATTTCAAGTCTTGCCTTCAGCTCATTTCTATTGGTGTTCGAACTTCTTTTTCAAACAGTTTTTGTTTGACTGTGTGACTCAGGTCAAATACTCAACAAGGCCTTGAAGTACCTCTTTTACGGCTTTTTTACATTTTGTTCATGCACACATTTTTCATCACCATCATGAATGTTATATATAAACTTTGTGTGTAAATTGTTCATTTTTTTATTTTTTTTACAGTAATGCTAGTTATGTCCTGATGGGAATACTGGCATTGCCTTTTAAAATGTTCTCTAATGCCATAATTGAACAAATCCTTGTGTACAGAGATGGAGCAAAGCAGGTGTTTTCCTGTATTTGTTGCGTGTAGAGGATGTGGGCATACTGTCAGAAAAGTACAGCTGTGCAGTGTAATGCAAATATAAAATATAACTTATTTCGTCAAGTTAAAGTGAGAATTCAATCACACTCCACCAATGTATACATAGTGTATCACTTCTGAATCTATAAAGTCCTGATTCAAATCGTTATCCTGACAGAGGTCAGCAGTCATGCCTTTGTTTGTGCATGCATTCAAATGAAACCATCTCCATAGATTTAACTGATTGTTTGACACAGCTTTTAATCCCATTTTTATATACATGAGGACGCATGCTCCATCAGAATTCAGTTCAATTCAATTCATTCATTTTTAGGGCATGTGGCATTTAAGTGAAGACAGGCCTTTAACATGGACTGTTTGTCTGTCAGAATCGGCAGGAGACGATCCTATGAAGGACTACGGCTCTTTCTCACCTCAGTGCAGTGATGCCAGCACCCCTGGGTCCCTCTACATGGAGTCCCGTGAGTTTTACTGATTATGTGCTTGCAATAATTTAAAAGCTTTTGTTGTAGCTACGGTTCCAAGAGTAGGGAAAAGTTCTCTCATCCAGTGATTGTTAGATGTTCGAGGAAGGTGCAATCCGTCCATAGCAAACTTCACTATGTGAGGAAGTTTGACAGGAAAGCTGACATGAAAAGTGTCTTGAGGATAAATTTGTTTTCACTTCCTGAATGTGAATGTAGCGAGCAGCGTGTCGGCTGATCCATAAACATGACACTCTGGACTCGAGCCGGAAGATCATAGTAAGGTCAATGATTTATTGGACACAATATTTATTATAAAGCTTATCTGACTCAATGAAGATCTTTATGGTGTGGAAGATGACATATTTTGATAGCATGAAGCTGGCTATTAGCAGGATTTGGGCATTTGGGTTTTGGAGACATTTTTATAACAAAAAATTAATATATTACATTAAAATCCCACATAAAATGCTGTTTATTGTAACTTTCTGATTTGTGTATTTTCTTTGTTGACTTTTGGTCTTTTCAGATGGGTCCCAGCACAGCGGTGTTCCAGATGGGATGTTCAGGAAGCCATCAGAGGGTCAGAGCCTCATCAGCTACCTGTCAGAGCAGGACTTTGGCAGCTGTGCTGATCTTGAGAAGGTCAGGACTCATTCCATTTGAACTCAAGATGCTTGTCCTACAAATTGGTACATTCCAGAGTGCTTTACAACTGAGATTGGGTATTAGAATTCTGCAAAACCTCAATCTCAAACCTCAACAAAACGAAAACTGCAGTGCTGTTGCATGACTGAAAAGGTTTCTAATTTCCTCCATGTTTTGTAGGAGAATGCTCATTTCAGCATTTCCGAGTCCCTTATTGCAGCCATCGAGCTGATGAAGTACAACCTGCGGCGTCAGGAGGAGGAAGGCGAGGAGGAAGGAGACAGCGACTGTGAGATTCAGCAGCTCAAACAGAAGATCCGCCTTCGGAGGCAGCAGATCCGACGCAGCCGCCTGCCGCCCTGCGCAACCTCTCAGCACAGTAAGGCAACGTTATCAGCTGTTGAATGGAAAATAAGTCCCCTGTGTAGAAGCATGATGTGTTTTCTTGATATGATTCTACAATGACTAAAAAATTATTAGTTGATAATTTAAGAAAACATAAATGTGCTGTTGTTTACTAGACATGAGTTAAAAATGATACATTTGTTGCATCCCAGTAACTTTCACAAATATGCAAAAATAGTAGTGTACACGCAAATACAAGCCAGAGAGGGCAAAACATGAAACAAAAAGAGGGCTTGCACACTGCAACCAATTATTTGATAGACTGTCATCTACTTGGGTGCATTAAATCATTTTGAAATTGGAGCCCTGCAGTGTTTGAGCTGTCTTTTTGCTTCTTGATCTTTTAATTGACCATAAATGTCATCCTTTAAAAGTGAATAATTGTGCCAGCTAACTGCTTCCCAGCTTCTCCATGTCAATTACTACTGTTGATTTCTGTCTTATTCTTTGTTTTGCTTCTCGTCTCCTTCCTCTCCTGCAGTTTTCCACTCCACTGACAGCGGAGGCTCCAGGAGGAGCTCTCAGGACTCCTACCAGGGCCTGTCGGACTCTGGCTCAGCTGAGGAAGTGGAGGAGTGCGAACTACGAGGTAGAGGGAGGGAATGAGGGAACCAGAGGGAGAAAAGAACAAAAAAAAGCCTCCAAAAATTCATAGTTTGTTTGTGTGAATGACTTTGTTTCTGCTTTGGTCATAATTCACAACCTCATCACCACACTTCCTTCATGTTGTTCACCAAGCATGTCACATTTAACTCTGGACCATAAACATGAAGAGCATGAAGTTCAAAAGTCACAGTAATGAATGTCTGCAGTGTTTGTCACTGTAAAATGCTTTTATTAGAGTTACTATTCATACAGACGATCATGCGAGTCAGCTTATCTAGGATTTATATGGTCATGATAACTTGATAGGATGTGTTTGGTCTGGGGAAGCTTCTGGTATATTCCAGGCATATACTAGGAATCTTTTTTTTTCAAAACTGAGAGAATAGACATCAACTGCTGTTTAGTGTGACAAATGGTAACCGAGAGTCTGATCACTAACATGTAGATATTTCTGAACATGTATAGCTTTGATACTATTAACATGGGTCGTGGGAATTTAAATGTGCATGTACTTAACATGTTTGACTGTTTGTGTGTATCTGCACTGAGGTGTTAGCACACAAACTCTGTTGTATCTTTGAGCTGTATAACTGCATGACTTGCACTTGTACTGCGTCAGTGCAGGACACTGTGACGCCGACACACACACAGCTGTGTGGACTGTTGAAAATGAGTGTGTGCTTGTGGTGATGGTCGTGCTGAGTGTTAGTTTCTGTCTCTCAGATGGCTGTGAGGGTCAGTCCCTGCTGGCGGTGTCTCAGAACGGCCTCTCCCTGTCACTCGCCTCCCTCTTCTCAGGTATCTGCAGGCGGGACTGGTGGGCGAGGCTCCACCGCTCCACACAGACTTTTTGCTGTGATGGTGCTCCTGAGAGGAAGCTGGTGGCTCCACTCCAAACTGAGAATTTCTCTCTTTTCCTGCTAAAACCGTAACTCTGGCTATTTACAGTACTTGTTTAATTGTACTGATTGATTATGTTTAAAACTTCCCGTGTATATAAAAACGTGTTGGGACCTCAAAAATATGCAACGTGTGTTCTTTTGTAATACGCTGTGTATCGTTGAGATGCAAGATAGTCAATTAATCATTCAGTTGATATAAAAAAAGTAGTTGCTAACTGACAATTGATTCAAATTTTCAGTTGTTTCAAATGTCAAACATTTCCTGAAATACAAAGATTTACTGCCTTTTTGTCATTTATGGCAGTAAATGAAGAATCTTTGGGTCTTTGACTGCTGGTTGAGAAAAAGAAGCAATTTGAAGACTTCACTTAGGGCTCTGGAAAATTGTGATGAGCATATTACACAATTTTAGAGATGAATCAATAATGAATTGATAATTAGTTGACTAAATTAACTCTTGAATTTGCGTGACTGCATATATGTGCACTTGAGGTCTTGTGCAAGTTCCAAATCGAGCTGATATCCAAACCCCAGAATGCTCCACGAGATGATCAGAATCAACAGTAGAAGTGTTCAGTTCCTGTATTCATTTAAACATGACACGACTGCTTAAATTATTTAAAAACTGTTTGGTTGTTAACAAGAAGTTTTTAACCTGTTGTTGTTGTTGTTGTATTGAAGTGGCCGTGTTCTTAAAATGACGAGATTGGTTTTCAACTATGCCCCCTCAGTAATATATGAGAACTGTTTCGAAGCAGAGCAGGGAGCACTTTAAATTCTCAGTTTGGAGACAAGCCAGCTGCCTCCTCACCGCAGCTGAATTGTGCACTTGGCTGTTTGTGTTGATGTTTGTTGCTTAGTGCTTCTGGGTTTTGGTGGTGCAGCAGGACAAATGTGCCTGTACTTGTTAGCATTCAGGGTGGAGACAAGTTAACACGTGTCGCTCTGTGGCAACTGTAACTACAGGAATTATCCACTAAATTCATTCATCTGTCACCCATCCCATTACTCATTATTCCACTCTAGCGAGAATGAGGTGTGATTGCTGTCACATACACTCCCTTACACCTTGCTGCTCCTCTTTGAACAACTGGGATTCTCTGTTGGTTTATGTCAAAACCTCGCACCGAAAAAGTGATGATTTTATTAGCCGCATGCAAGCCGCTATGTCTGAGACATATTATGAACATGGCTGCACCTAAATATGGTTGGACTAATATCACATTGTGATGCAGTATGAAACCAGACATGCTTGGGATTTTGGCTGTGTGTAATATTGTGATCTTGATAAAAAGGTTATGTTTTACTGATTATGTTACTTTAACTGTCTCAGTTTTGTCAGATGAATATTGAGTGCATCTGTCCAGTCTAATAATCCCAAATGATTCGTACTACATGACTGATTCCCTTAACCAAAACCCTTAAACCTAACCGAATTGAACTAAACCTGGAATCATGTGTACGATTGCATTTCAGTGCTGATTAGATACAAATTGTACTCTAACAGACTGCGTTCTCGCCTAATGCAAGTGATTAAATATTCCTCCTCATCTGAATTAATCTGCACTAACTGTGCTGCAATTACACCTCCCTCCTCTGGAAACACAATCAATCTCTGTGCCCTGTCTGCTCTCATCTGCTTTTTGCTGTGGCAACTGATGAAAATCAGCTGATTTCTGTTTTGTCACTAAACTGTAAATGCAAATTAAGTCAGATCAATGACAGATTATGTGAGATGATCCTCACACACTGTTCAGGCCACTCTGATTAGTGTTAATCCAACTGTTACATCATTTTAAAATCATTCCAATTGGAACAGTTTCTGCACATAAATGACAAAGGACACTTGTTGAGCCATGCAGCTGAGTAACTTGCTCATCCAGTTCTAAAAATCTTTGCAAGAACTTTGACTGATTATAACCCGGAACTGCTCTGAATCCAAACATTGTTTTAGTTGTTGATCTTCAGATGGAATGAAGGATTCATACAATAATTCACACAGGCGTTCTCCTGTTCTACCAAACCTGTGCTGCTTATTGTCTTTGCTTACATGTTGTTTGTGGAGTGTGAAAACATGGCAGAAGTGCTCTGCTTCTGAATGTCTCTGGCTTTTGTGCATGTTGTCCGCTAAATTACATTTAAAAAATGCTTCATGTGATGTAATTTTTGGGATCAGTGGGAAGTAATTGTCCTCTTGTATTTCTTTTATTTTTTTCTCTCAAATGATTTTGTCTCAAAACACTGAATGCTGCTTAGCTGGAGCAAGTGGTGCCAAATTAATGCTATCCACCAGCCAACTGCTGCTTTTATTTTCAAAATCATCTATAATGTGATCGTTATTTCAAACTCTACAAACTGTAGAATTTAGGTATTATTTTGTCTTTTGGCTGGTGGATAAAAAGTCTTTTTTATTTTTACTTTGTCTTACAGATGCAGACATTAAACGCAGCGTCAGCTCTAGCGGCAGGTCTTTTCTCAGCTCAGAGTCCATGTAAGTCACACAGCCACTTCCTGTCTGCTTACTACTGATAATAAATAACAATGTCATCTTTCAGAATCAGAATTCAACAGGGACTTAAAACCTTAAAACCACATACCACTTACACTAATTTCTAATTTTTGTGGTAATATGAACCACATTGGAGAGTTTGTGTCAGCTCTGTGGATCAGTGGCAAACAACAAGTGAAAAACTTGTCTTCTCTGTCCCTCTGTGTATTTTCAGCTCTCCATCCTTTCTGCAGTCTAACTCAGCTGAGTCAGTAGCCATGGGTTTACTCAGGCAGTTTGAGGGCATGCAGCTTCCTGCAGCTTCGGAGCTTGACTGGCTGGTTCCAGAGCATGACGCTCCACAGAAGGTACAACATCTCACCTAATAGATCAGCAGTTGTCAACACATGACACTCCTTGTGATCTACGCAACTAAACGCACTCAACTTCTTTGTTGTTCCGTAGCTGCTGCCCATCCCCGACTCTCTGCCGATCTCGCCCGATGATGGCGAACACGCAGACATCTACAAACTGAGGATTCGGGTCCGAGGCAACCTGGAATGGGCGCCGCCCCGACCGCAGATCATCTTCAACATTCATCCCGCCCCCAAGTAAGTTCAAACCAACTTTTACCTTCCCCTCAATGACTTTCTATTTCTGTTCCTGTTTTAATCTGCCGTATTATTGCTGTCTTTGTTTTTCACGACACGCATACATACTTAAATATATAAAAATATTTGCTGATGAAAGGCAAATCACAGTGGAATTGGTGGGTGATCTTATGTCATTTTAAATGATGTTGTTAGAGGTTTTCTGGTTCAGAAAAAAAACACAGAAGTGACTGCAAGTGTTGTCCTATTATGTGACACCTCTCATTGTAACTGTATGGAGACAAAAAACAAGCAGAAATGTGAGTCTTCTCTGGTTTCTGGTTTCGCATTCATGGCAAATGCAACTTAGATAAAAGGGCTTCCAAAAAGAGACAGAGAGAAACAACATCTTGCTCTAAAAGTAGGGGAAATTTAATCTTAACGTTACGTGTTACATATGTATTGCTTTTGATCTGTGCAAGTAAGCAAGAGCACAAATAAGCAAAAGACCAACACAAGTGGCTGTATGCGTATGATTTAGTTGCTAATATGTTTGTTTTTCTTAGTATTTTGGCATAAAACTGTTGTACCTAAATATTGATCAGATGGTATTGATCCAGTCGGCCATGTCTAAAGTTGTACGATGCATATTCCCTTAAATAAAGGTCAGAAGGCTGTCTGTGCTCTTTGTGCTACAAATATTACTTACATGTTTTGTTTCCCTGTTAGGAGGAAGATAGTTGTGGCTAAACAGAACTACCGCTGCGCTGGCTGTGGCACTCGCATCGATCCAGGTATGACCAGCAAACCCCAGAAACACATTGTTAATACTTATATTTTAACATATAGTTAGTAGCATCAAAACACTGAATGTCTTATTCCCATTTAAAGTTTCAGTTCTTGATTTCAGTTTAATTTCACATGTGCAACTAAGACACTTGCTGTCCAACTTGACTAGCTGGCATAGAACTTGGTGTTTTCCTCAGGCATTTCCCTTTATATGCAGAGATACTTTTCCTTCTTGTTCAAACAAATTTGCTTCAAAATCTTGTTTCTCCTTCCTGTCCACACTTCAGATTATATCAAGCGACTGCGTTACTGTGAATACCTCGGCCGTTACTTCTGCCAGTGCTGCCATGAGAATGCCCAGGCGGTTGTTCCCGGCAGAGTTCTGAGGAAATGGGACTTCAGCAAATACTACGTCAGCAACTTTGCCCGGGACCTGCTGAGCAAGATTGCTGGAGACCCGCTGTTCAACCCAAATGACATCAACAGTGGCCTGTACAAGAAGAACAAATCTCTGGAGGCCGTCAGGGTGAGAAATAACACATTAATAAGATGGATGCAAATGTTTGTCTGTGTTCATCTCTTTTAACATTGATTAGATGGAATCCCACCCTGATAACCAGTTTCAATGAAGTTTTTTAAAAAAATGTAGCTAATGCGTAGTGGATACAAGACTGCCTGACACATGAAGAACCTTAAGTATTACAATTCAATCTTACACAAATCCTTTTAAAGCAGCGACATGAGAAATATATTGCAAGTGTTTTTGGTCATTAGTCTATAACCACTAATTTAATCTATTTTAAATGAAATGGTACAATCTAATCTAACTCCTTTTCCTGTATGCCAATTAATTTTATTTTGAATTCAGAGCCTCTTATGTGCACTACAGTGTGATGAAGTCATGCATTTAGGCAAAATTGTGCTGAGAATGCAAGCATACTGAGGGAAACCTTTTCATTTATGATACAGAGAGATGGACGGACAAAACAAAGCGTGTAGAGCATGTTAGATTTAAAGTTTGTAACACTACAGATGGCCGTTATATGAAACATATTCCAACCCTTACTCCCAAAAGCAACCACAGAAACATATCAGCCATTTGTGTAGTTGGGTGAACACAGACGCACAGTTGAGATTCAGGAGGCTATCGAGCTAATGCCCATTAAAGTCAAGCTGAAATGGAAAATTACTTTTTGATCATTTTACATTACATGTTGTGCACCAATCTAACAATTTATGACAAAGGACAATTACAAATAATCAATTTATTTGTATTTTTGTAAATCAAAGTCCAGTCATGTCTTCTCTCTGTAAAACAAAATGTCATGTGTGCTTACGTAAGCTTGAACCAACCAAATTCAACCAATGATATCATGTCATCGACCATCAATCTTCAACTATAAGTGGTCCTATTATCTGAATAACATTAGGTGTAGGATGAGCTTGTGGTATCACATCACGGCACTTTGGATTGAGGGAAAAAAGAGTTTTCAACCTTGTTGTTGGGCAAAGTTGCCAAACCTCTTTAGCAGTCGGTGATCATATACCTGCTGTTTTTATATCATGGTGAATAGTGAAAGTAAAGTTATGGCCAAGGTGGCTGCTACGTGGTAAGACCTATAAGGACTTTGGTCAGAATTGTTTTTCAAGGGTGACAAGGCAGTTTATTACCAACTAGCAAATAGAGAGAGGAGAATCGCATGTTTTCCAACCTCAGTCAGCTGTGAAGGGACACTGAACACAGGGACACTTCCTGTTCCATCCATCATGTATTAAACTGTGTGTGTCTGTCAGTGAACGTTAAAAGTAACAATATTATGTTTTCTCCATCTTATTGTTTCAGGTTTTGAGGGTGCGGCTCTTTCACATGAAAAATCTCTTCAAGACCTGTCGCTTTGCTAAAGAGTAAGATGTCTGCTCGTGCACGTTTGAGTTTCATAACCATTTCAAAATCTTCAAGCTCAAAAGTACATCATCAACAGTGTGTCTCTGTGTGTGTGTCGCTCAGGGTGCTTGACCAGTTCGACAGCCTGCCAGGTCACCTGACCGAGGACCTTCACCTCTTCTCCCTCAATGACCTCACTGCCGTGCGCAACGGTGATCTGGCTCCCCGAATGAAAGAGCTGCTTAAACTTGGTACCATGCACGTAGAAGGCTGTGTGGTAAGATAACCATCCTCTTTTAGATGTGGAGTTTATCCTGTTATAGCAATGATAAAACACACAACTTTAATACAAAGTGAGCAATCATACAGTATTAAGAACTGCTGTTATGTCAGGAAATTACCAGACATTCCCATCTTAATCACATGGTGTTTCTTTTTTTTTCCTTTCACTTTGCCATGAACTTCCCCAGCTGTGCCAGGCGAAGGGCTTCGTGTGCGAGTTCTGTGGCAACGACAAAGATATCATCTTCCCCTTCCAGCTGAACAAGTGCCAGCGCTGCGAAGGTGAGCCCTCTCTGCCGGTGGCAGGCCTGGGCGGCTCAAGAGCCCCCTCCCCCCGCTCCTTCTTTCCACTTACCTGGAGAGACTGGAAAATCTCCCATCCCCGTAGGCTGGCAAAGGCCCTCTCCAAAGACAGGAGAGAGGGAGAGGGAGGGGAGGAGGATTTAGAGATAACTGTGAACCAGGAGATGATATGTGGAGAGGAAAAAGGGGACACAGCAGAGGAGAGACAGGGAAGAGGGATAGAGTTAGTGAGGGAGGAGGAGACAAAGTGTGATAAAGAAGATGAAGAAGATAGAGGAAGGGAAGTACATGGCAAAGAGAGGGCAAGGGGAAGGGAAAAAGTCAACTTATTCAAGGTTTTTCACATAGACAGACTAAAGAAGAGCATCTCTAAAGGAGACAGAAGTGACAGTGAAGCATGGAGCAGCGTGGAAAGTTTAGATGAAGCTGGACAAGAGAGGAAAGGACGTTGGAAGGTATCAGGGTTAGCGAGTCTTGCTAAAGGATTCTCAAAAAGAGATAGTGAGGATGAAGGGAAAATAGAAGTGAAAGAGGAAGAGGAAAGATTTTTGGACAAGGTAGAGAAAACGGGAACTAAGGAGGAAGGAAAATCCAGGATGGAGGATGAGCAGAATGATGACATTTCGGAAAAAGGACAAACAGCTGAAACAGAAAAACCTGGTGCAGTCGAGAAATTTACACTTACGAAACTGTTAAAACCTCATCGGATGTCTGGTCTTTTCTCCAAAGGGAGGAGCAGGGCAGAGTGGGATAGAAGTGGGGAGAGTGATGAAAAAAGAGAGATAGATACCGAGGAGGAAGAGCCAACCTTCATCACTCGGACTACCTGGAGAGGTCGGAAAACTCGCAAAGCCCTGAGAGTAACCAAAGGCAGGAAGAACAGGGAAGGGACAGAAACGGAAAGCAAGACAGAGAGTGGAGGAGAGAGTGCAGAAGTAGATGATTGCAGTGAGGAGAGTGGAGGGCAAGAGTGAAAGCAAGGTAAAGATGTACAGTATTTCAAATGGCTATGGCTAAAATGGATTTAAAACTTAACTGATGACTTCAGGATTAGTTGTCATCAAGAAAAGTCCACTCTTGTTTCCCATGTTTGGGAGTCTGTACATTTCAAATATTTTTTCTGTAGGGCTCCACAGTTGCAACTACACTGACAGTGCTGAATATTTTGGCAAATTAGACAGTATTTTTTATTTTTTTTACAGTAACTAGTAAATAAGTGTTCATTAAGTAACATTAAAGTAATTGTTTAGTATTTTGAAAAATATGCGTAATAGGTTTGGCTTTACAATAAATGTGACGCTTGAGCTGGTTAGCTTAGCTTAGCCTAAAAACTGGAAATTATAGCCTGGTTCTGTCCAGAGATAACATCAGGATCACTAATTAGCAGGTAATATCTTGTGCGATTAGTCTGTACAAACCTAATGATAGAACATCAGGCTGTTGTTTGACGGGGAGCTGTGCACTGTACTATTTCCTGCAGTGCCATCCTTGTGGTTGTAGCTTCACTTTCAGCAGAGAGATATGAGAGTGAACAAATCTGCATATTTCTCTTAATGCTGGAAGCGTTCCCTTTAAGTACGAGAAGCAAACAAAACTCAACTTGTGCAGTCCTACCTCTCTGTATTTCTGACTTCCTGATTTTGTCACTGTTTTCGCACATTTGAACTAATCTGCTGGTTTGAAACATTTAGCACACTCTACTGTTCTCAGGTAGCTCCTTGCACTTTGGTGGTGTTGGTTTTTCTTGTATTTCTTCTTTATTTCTGACTGATGCACAGCTCGTGGAGGGTAGATATTTGGCAGCTGTTTGGTGATGGATGCCTCTGGCTTTATTTCTGTTGGTGTTGTGGTGTAAAAGATTGATAACGGAAACTGAAGCTGTCACCAGTGGTTTAGTTTCCTGTCTTTGGTTCTCAGCTCTGTGCGGCTTTTGACTCGCCCACAGGGATGATAAATGATTCCAGCGTGTTCTTATCGCTCATGAACGTTTACATTTCAGTTTGTTTGGACAATTGTATGATTGGTCTGTTAAACCTGTTTGCCTTGAACCAGTGGAGGAGCCTATTTGTATTCCAACCTCACACTACTGTAGCTGATTCTTTCCCTCTCCCTCCATCTGAGAGGAGACGTTGCCTGTTGTCTCGCTGCCTCATCTGTGATTGTTTTTAAGCCATTTTTGTTTTTATTTATATACTTTATTGAAGGAGGATTGCCTTATTATGTGAGCTGATTGACTGATATGTGTCAGAATGAATGTGTAATTTATGCTTTTAGTTGCTTTTACATCTGCCTGCTATTTATTTAAGCTTCATCTTCATGTGAACACGAAATAAACACCATTTCTGAATTTGAGTTTCCTGTCATTTCATCTACATTTCATTACATTTAAGAAAAAAAATCATAACTCATAACTATCTGTTGGAGCAGATAAGTCAGGACACAGAAGAGTTTTAAAACACTCTGGTGTCCTCCCTTAGGTAGAATAGGATGAGTCTGAACAGGTTTAGAGGGTGTGTGTTTCTCAGGGTATCAGCTTTCTCTCATACCTGCGCTCCTTCTGCCTTGCTGCGTGCAACTTCTCTGCCTTTTATACTTCCCTTATCACCCTGCCTCCCTCAGGTCTGATTGTGATTGGCTGAAACATTGCATGTCATTGTCAGTAAACTGGTCAAACTGGTTAACCTCTGTGAACACTGTTGCATTGTTTGGTTTAGCAGATGAGAACTGTAAATACTGTTATCTTCCTCGGTGTGTTGTAAATGCTTTGTGTTGTCACATCACTGACACTCTTTATTTTTTCTCTTTTCAGAGTGCCACGCGTGTTACCATCGCAACTGCTTCCGGGCAGGTAAAGACTGCCCTCGATGTCAGCGGCTGGCGGAGCGGAGAGAAAGGATGGCACGCAAAAACATGGAGGAACAGGAAGACGAGGGCGGTGGGTGACCTGGACCTGGTAACAGAAGAACCTCAGAGATTAAAGAAGATGAGCACAATGCGACCATGATTGTAGTGACTTGACCGCCTCTCTTTCCGTTCCAGTCCTCTCAGACCTGGGTGACAATACTCGCTGCAAACAGATGTTCTGACCTCAGTACGTTGCCAGATGTGCAGGTTTTACCTACGTCAGGGCATCGGTGTGTTGGTGCCTTCAACAGGAACATGTCTAATGTTGATTTTCAGATGCATTTAGTAGAAGCTAAGCCCCTTTCACACATGCACTTTACTCTGTGAGTACTGGCAGGTTTTTTGTGTCCGAGTCATATTTCAATTGGAAATTTTGTGGGGTTGAATTTCCATGAAAATGAAAAAGTAGCTCAGGTTCCACAGTTTACTCTTCAGAATTTCTTAAAGGAAATACAGCAACTTGACTTAGGTTAATTCTCAATATTTAATTCCTTAAGATATTTATTAAATTACATTTCCTTGCTCATAACAAGTATTAATGTTTTTTTAATACATTGGTGACACCTAGTGGTGTTATCAAAAAACTCATCACGCCAGACACCAGTCCCCGTTGCTCCAATTTTATTTTATTTTGTGTCATTATTTTCCACCTTTTTTTTGAGCACTGAACAAAACTGAAAATCAACACTGAATTGTTCCGCATGACTGAGTGTGAATGACAATATCCTCCGCCTTACGGATGATATTTGACCGCAGTCATGTTGCAGTTACATTAAACGTCTTGGCACTTAGTTCCTCTGTTGTAAAACCTACATATTTAAGATTGAAGTCGATCAGAAAAGTAAGTTTAGACTATTGTACCCAGGTGTGATATTTCTCATTCCTACAATTGCAACTGCTTCAACTCTGGTGATTTTCTTGGCTACTGGCTTAGCTGAAGTTTGTTTTTGTGACCTAAAATGGCAGGATCTATTTTTTTAAAAGAATCAAATAGCCAGTAAATTCTTAGTTTTCATGTTATGATTTGAGTGGTTTTCAGTGCCGATACTGTATTTGAGCAACCCTGTCCTTTATGTTGAGGTGTTTATTTTTGATTTGAAGATTTTTAACTAATCATTTAGTTTCCCTGCTCCTTACTGTCTTGTTTTAAGCTATTTTAGCTGTGCTTATGTGCCTCTGTGACCAATGAACTTAGACTGGAGGAGCAAGTAGAGTTCCATTGGAAAATTAGATTTATAGAGAGACTGGAATTCAGAAAGAGGTTTCAGAGTCAGT
>OMLP01001541.1:5357-31760 GCA_900302685.1 Spondyliosoma cantharus
CCACACACACCCCCCCACACACACACACACACACACACCCACACACACACACACACACACACACACAGTCCTTACTTGGCAGCAGCCCCCTCTAGTGAGAGACTGACCCTGTTTGGAGGGTCCAGAGCCAGGTTGGTGAGGACCCCGCAGGCTGAAAAACACATCTCGGTGCTTTTTGAGTCGAGCAGCGTCACCACAAACCGGTGCACTGAGGGAGAGAGAGGGAGAGGGCGAGGAAAGATGACTGTGAGAGGGAGCGGACGAAGACAAAGCAGGTCAAAGATAAGACGGCTGCAATCACCAGAGTCAGCAGGCTTGTTTATACTGACTGTAGCTGGCCTTGCAGATAATACCAGCCTAAACATGACACAACAGTATCCAGAGGTGCGTACTGTGCTGGACATTCTGCATCTCGGTACAAGCTTGTAAGTTGTGTGCTTAGAAGATATGATTTATGCATGGAAACTTTTTTCCTGCAAAACTCAATGAATACTGTACGGCTTCGACAAAAAAGTCTCATGTTGAGTGTTTTGTGTGTGCGCGTGTGTGTTGTTGCTTGTGTCAATCATATACCTTTGTTTTGCATAATATAGTCCTGTACATCCTTGGACTGTGACAAATTTCCATATACGCGGGTGGCTTCAAGCATGGCGTCCATACTGGAGCTGATAAGCAACTTCAACATCACTGAAGTGCAGCGTGAGCAGAAAAGGAGACAGAAATCAAACAAAAAGAATTAAACAAACGCAGTAAAAGGAAGAGAAAAATAGCAACACGTTCATCATTATTTTTCTTTTTTTCTTGTCTTACACTTGGCGATGGCGAGTTGACTGTGTCTGAGTACAGAGCTTTCCTCCTGGTAGAAGGACAGATTGTTGATGGCGGCAGCCACATTCACCAACAGCTCCTCGCTTTCCTGCACAGACCTCAGCTCTGTGTCGTCCCCGCAATAAAGACACAGTGAAGAAAAACAAGAAGGAAAGACACTCAGAGACAACTTGAATTATAACATTATTTTTAACCAGAAGGGCTTGACCTAAAGTAGATTTTTCAGGTATCTGTGCTTTTACTTGAAGATGCAGAAATACAGTGATCAGCTGACTTTTCAGCCTTTTTGCATATTACAGCTCACTGATGTGACACTGTGACATTATCATAAAAGTAGTTGTTATCTGTGGTTAATTTTGGCCTGAGACACTCGGTTCGATCATGAGTTGTCATACAAAGGTCAATGTGACCCAATCCAACCAGCCATGACACCGTGAACGGCCTGGAAGCTGAGTCTGTTCCTGATATAGCAGCAGATGTCGTGTGCTCGGTCATAAATCTAGGATATTGCGGTTGGTGTCAACCAGCGGCTGTCTCACACTGAATTTTGTTTCTGGCTCTGACTGTAAATGCTGCTTTGTTGTGCCCCCTCCCTCATAGCTCTGTAATGTAAAGCAGCGCTGCCTGTCATGAACTTGATCAAAACAGGTCATCGATCAGCCAAGTCTGCTCTTTCATCCTGTTTTCTGTTTCCAGCTGCAACACAAACTCCACGTTTTCCTTCATCTGCATGTTTTATGTTTCATTTACTTCCCCTCTTACACTACAGCATCAACACTCGCCCCACAATCTTTTGAGATTTAACATTTCTTTCACTAGTTTGACCTCTGTTCTGTTGCTTATTTAATTTTCTCTCCCAACCGCTGTATAGTGTGTGTAGGAGGCAGGCAGTAGAGAAATCGTGAGTTTTGCACCCACCTGTGTATCAGTTCAACCTGCCTGTCCTGAAACCAGCTAACCACATGGGGGAATTTCACACACGCAAACCAAGTCGGCTGTGAGATGTGACAGAACATCCTGCTCATGCAGCGAAGCGCTTTGCTCTGTCAAGTAAACCGTAAAAGAGGATGTGCTGCGTATCGAACAGAAAGCACTGAGAGGAAAACAACCGATGGAATGAACAGACAAATGAGGAGTGTGTTTTCAACCAAAGTCATGTCTTGTTCCCAGCACAAGGGATGTGGTTGGCTGCCTGGCAGATACTTACTGTACTTACAATGCAGCAAACAGCTATTTTTAAACTTATCAGAACTCCAGATTTTCACACACTGCTTCCTTTGTAAAACAGAGATATAACGTGGGTAAAAAAGGACAGAAATCTGTTTAACCTTTACTTGATAAAGTTCCTCCTGTTTTCTGCTCACCTAGTGTCTCCAGCAGCAGCTGAATGCAGCTTGTGTTTGTTGCCAGGGCTGGACCCACAGCCCGGTGGATGCACATGTTGGCCAGCACCCTGATCAGTTTCACCAGCACATCATCACCTTCCTGCACACTCACTGGAGGCACAGGAGGCTTGCCTGGGGAAGAGGGACCTTTCCATGTGGATGTAGGCAGTGAGTCGTCCCTGCGCTGGTAGCTGTCGTACAGCTGCAGGAGGATGCCCATGCAGCCTTCGCACTGAAAGAGCTGCAGCCGGGCCTCGTCACTTTTGGCTGTGAGGTTCCCGAGGGTGAAAAGAAGGCGCACGACAAGGTCCTGTGAGATAGTGGAGAAGAGAACGTTTTTTTGTCGATCTGCATAATGTTGTTATTTAACTTGCTGAATTAAAGTAACTCAACAAAAAATTAGTTTGGATGATTTTTTTCTGTCAAACATATGAATGAAACGTTATTTACCTGCTTCAAGCACTGTTCAACTGATCCACTTTTTCTTGTGCAGAATTTAAATTTATTCAGTGCTACAAACAAAGTATTATAACCCTGGTTCAAACTTCTTGTAATACGTGTGTTTCTTTGAGGGAGTTGTCTCCTATAGTGAGTATTGGCTGAAAAGCAGTTTCAGGGAAGGAAAGAGTGGGCTGGTGGGCTGTCAAGAAATCTATAGGTTGATGATGAATGATGGTCATGAATCTATTCATGGTTTCATGTACAACAACAAAAACATATGCAATTTATAGTTATACAAAATGAGAAAACTATTTTTTTGGAGGCTGGAACCAGGAAATGTTTGCTTGAACTGATACTGATTAAAATAGTTACATAGTAGGTAACAGTAGACTATTCTAGAAAAAAAAAAATAGATGTACCTCAAGAAAAGGAGATTGTTTCTGGTTTAAAAATGAAAAACAGTCAACATTTGATTTAGCATTATGTTTAAGACTTGAAGCCACCTGCAGCACAGTGGGCCTGCCCTGTCTGGTTGAACTATCATCAGTGTCACTCACTTCCCCCCCAGAGACCTCAGAGCTGTGCAGACTTGTTTGCGTGTAACTACACCCCATCTTTTCTATGAGTTATCACACACTTACTGAGAAAAGATGTAACAAATGACACCCTGTGCGTCACCCTTGTATCCTGACTCTGGCAGGTGAGCTGAGAACACGCTCTTTTCTCCCATGAATGTACAGTGACGTTGTGGACAGAACGGGCTGTCCCAGGACTAGGTGCATATTACAGGTCTTTCTGTCCTGTGTGTATGTATGTGTGTGTGCGTGTGTGTGTGTGTGTGTGTGTATTTGTAGCCGTTGGTATGTTTATTCCATATGAGATTAAGAACACATGTCAGTCATGTCTGATTCATGTCATGATTGCCAAAGCCCCGCCCTTTTCTTCTCCCCCTACTCCATCTATGACTCCTCCCCACCACCTATGTATCACCTCTACTATGTTGTATCTAAAGCTCACCACCTTTGTTTTTTTTTCTTTTTTCTCCCTCCTCCTTTTCCTTGACTCACTCAGCCCCTCCTGGGATGACTGAATGTCAAAACACGCACGCACGCGCGCGCACGCACGCACGCACACACACACACACACACACACACACACACACACAGCAGAGAAAGAGAGACGAACGCCCCGCACAGATGAACACAATGTCCCGTAAATGTGCTTGGACTTCACATACACAAACAACTTGCTCTAAGGGTAAACATGCTGAGTGGAGTTACATCAACACTGGAAAAGCTCGTCTCCACCTCTCTCTAATACACAGAAACGCACACGTACGCACACACACACGAACAAGAGGACCCCGGCGGACTCACCTGTTTTTGGTGATGTTTGCTCAGCAGTTCTAAAATTAGTTGGTAGCAGTCGGGGGTCTGGGCCAGAGCGAGGCGGCACTCCGAGTAAGAGGAGAGTTTACTGAGGGAAAGAGGGGACAACAAATAGCACCAATCATTCCACTCAGCGACTGCTGTGCCATACTGACTAAATATGGAGATATTAAATCAACACTGCTAATGGATCAGTGGGCCTAGGCAGGAATTTACCTTACATGCTTTCATTACCTTGGGCAAAAATATGTAGGCAGTATCAGCTGGAAAAACACGTTTTATTACACTCTAAAGTGCTTAATGTTTTATTTTGTGCATCACTGAGTAGGAAGCCAAGGCCTGAACGGAGACACTGAGGATGGGGACTCAGCATCAGTTGTGTCGCAGCATGTTTGGTGGAGGTATTGAGATCAGGGCATAATGAGCTTGTAGTAAGTAGTCTGCTGTCACAGAGAACATGGTGCCTTGGGTAACTTTCGTGCCCAAGACTTCTATCTAGTTTTACAGTGAACCACTGACCCATGAGCAAAATTTGAGAGTATTTTTGGCACTTAAGTCAGGTCTGGTTTAGTGAATGAGCAGAACACTTACAGCTTAGTGTTTAATTCCAGCTCTAGTGTGTAATAGTTTGCCTACAAGGTGAGACTGTTTAACTTTTGAAGTAAGAAATAACACATTCTTCTTATACATTAAGTGTAAAAATTTGATGCACTTTATCTGGTGGGACATTGGTGGTACAGTTTTCCCCCTCTATGGATGCTAGTGTTCATTTTATTTCTGTCTATACTGTTTTATTGTACCTATGTATTAATCTGATTTGATCTTATCTGCTCACACTCTTAATGTATTTTACGTGTGTTTTGTGAGTGAGACAAATTCAATTCAGTTATGCTGATACGGCCATAAAGTACTGAATGTCAATGTTTAGCAAAATATATTCTTTTTAAAAAAAAAAAAAGTCAAATGAGCCATTTGAATTCATTCAACTAAACAGTTTGAGCCAATATCAGATAGTCTTGCCTTTAAAATGTTTTTGTAACCTGTTAGTGCACTAGCATCTTATTTGCCAGGATCTTGTGTGACTTAAATGCACCTTGCTTAGAGGCCTAAAGATCTGTGTACATGTGTCTAACTCTCAGTCATATGTTTTATGTAAGCAACTCGACACAAGGAACTGTGGTTTCTTTCTTGCTTTTGCTATTTCCAGTTTCGATGTGGTTAGTTATGTTCATCTTTTGCACACAAACAACTTCTTGACATAATTCTTCCCATAAATGTGCAATAGTTTGCAAAAAGGTACCATTATTCAAAAAAGATTTATCTCCACTGCCAAATCAAGGCGCAGCAGCAACTAAAGAAGAACCTGTGGACTCACTGAGGTGGGCCAGCATACAGCACTTTATGTTTAGCATTACATTTTTTAACTGCACATCTTTATATGAGACCCAAAAACAGATGTATTTAACCACGTCCTGTTTTGTGAAATTCAACTACAAAGACAAGGCGAGTAAGAAGACAAAAAGAAAGTAGGAATTTAGAAGGAAAGTGACTGGTGACGTGAGAGAGAAAAGCAGAGAACAGAGGGTGAGAGCTGAAGGATGGCCTGTTTTGATTGTGCTCATGACAGGTTATTATGGTTTACATTAGTGAGCGGTGGAGAGGAGTAGAAAGAAATAATGCGGTGAAGTGTGACGTCATGTCGTATTAATATAATCTTATGGAAGTGCGAGTGTGCCACCTGTATATTCTCGAGATGTTGGTGCAGATGTCCTGATCTTTGCAGTGATGCCGCAGCACCAGACATAGCTCTGATAGTAAAGAGAAGGAGATGAAAAGTCGACGGGAATCAGGGTGATCTGCAAGGTTCCTCAGGGTCCCAGTCAGCTACAGGGATCAAAGGTCAGACAGAGAGAAAGAGCGATGAGTGTTGGATAGCATCAAGAAATGCAAACAAATGCACCTACTGTACCTAAGCTTTTATATTTAGGTCATTATTGCGTGTCAGTATTGTGCTATTGTGGCTTGCACACAATGTTGGTCTTATGCTCATTAAGGCTGGCTGCCAGCCTGCACAGGACGCCATACAGCAGGGCGACCGGAAACTATTCAGTATGGACATAAATCATTCTATCACAAGAGGGAAATGGTAGTTCAAATGCACGGCAGCACTGGAAGTTCTGGAACTTCATGGTCCGCTCATTTCCCTCCTTTAATAGCTTAATGAGTTGTGTTAGATATCAAATGAAGTGCTGGCTCAAGATGTTTGCTTAGGCCAGCTTAAGCGGTTAGCAGCAATCATTTTCGGAGGAGTGAATCAGGGTCCGTCTTAGTGGCCAGGCCAGCAGAGAACATTATGTTCTTGGCGGAGCTTATATATACCAGACATAAACAAAAACATTTTGGTCTTAATGATGGGAAAATCAGCCAACAAACACATCAAGAATAATATTTAACATTGTGTTCCTTTATATTAGTGTTAAGTATGTGTATTATTTGAGCAGGAGGAGATGCTTCAAGTTACCGGCTGAACTGTGATACAGAAACTTTTGGTTTAAAAAGATCTGTGTACTTATTGAAAACATTTTCAAAAAATCCCAAATTGTTACCCAACATCTTCTCAGCAGTGTTAATTCTGTGTCACACCTGTACCAGGATGTGCCCTGCCATAGCAAAGTTGGTGTCTTCTGTCGTGCAGAGCCTCTGAATGAGTTTCTGAGCCACACCAATACAGTTCTTGTCCAGCAGGAGTCTGAGGACGCTACTGTTTCCTGAGAGAAATTTCAGAGTCCCAACACAGTACAGCAGAGCTTCTCCAGATGTAGACACATCTTCATTGCTCAAAATGCCCAAAAGGGAATCTAGACACAGAAAATAACAACTGTAAACATCCATATGGTGCACACAATCTGTTATGACTTGGAAAAGGGGTTCGAAAAATGGCATCAAATTCAACTAGAAGGAGACAAATCCATTCCAGGATAAAAGAAAACATTACACTCTTGGAGTTTATGTACTAGACATGAACAAAAATATTTTTGTCTAATAGTTGGATAGTCTACACTGGCCAACAAACACATAAAGAAGAATGACTTTAAACTGACCTAGTATAACTTTGTGTTATTTACTTTTAGTCTTTTAGATCATAGCACTTGGTACAGAACAGGAAACATCAGTTACATCAAAGAATAATGTTCACCAATGATAGAGTTGTTCTGGAAGAGGATGTCGTTGTTTTCACTGCGGCTGATCTGGAAGATGAGCTTACAGATGTTGAGCAGGTTGTTTCCACTGACACACAGCTGGAGAGGAAAATGCAAAACAACTTCAGCCAACTTTTGTATTAAGTGCCCAAAAGTGCCTTGGATGCCCTTGTGGTTGTGACTTAGCGGCACCCACACACCCACACAGGCACGACAACTCACAGCGAGGCAGAGCTTTGCGATGTGCAGGTTGAGCTGGGCAGAGTTGAGGTCGATGAGGCGGAACAGCGCTCGAAGTATTCCTGACCTCCTCTTACAGCGTCGGCCGAGCATGTCCGCTTCTGCCAAGGTGCCATAGAGACGTTCACACAAATCACACAGGCGGTCCACTGAGCCCTCAGAGCTGCCTGGCATTGCGGGAAAGCAGACATTGCAAAAAATTGCAACAAATATGTCAAGTTCAGGTCAACATGTCAGACATTCACAGAGAAGCAAACATCCCAAAAAGAAAACACTCACTTGTGTGTGTTGGCAAGTGTGTATCCATGTAAATACAGATGAGTAATGTGTTGTGTGTCTTGTGGTATGTATGTGCAATCTTCTTGGGACTCAGCTGCATGGTGAAAGTTATTATTTGCATGAGGAACTTGAGGTTAAATCCTCAACATCAATAATACATTGGCGATCCGTAAAATAACATTCCCCTCCCTTTTCTAAGAAGCAGCTCTTCATTTTTGTGCTCAAAAGCAGGGAACAGTTCCTGCAACAGGCAGCTTCAAGCTTGACGCAGAGGAAGAGAAAGGGTGGGGTCTTTTCCTTGTTTTTGAGGTAAAATAAATGTTTTCCCTGCATAAATAACTGGCTGTTTCTAAAAAAGGTTGGCTGCAGTCTCACACTCGACACTTCACTGCAATTTCCCACTGAATCTGAAAGGTGTTTTATGCATGAGCCAGAAGGCACTTGGTACAATAAATATTTAATATTTATCTTTCAAATGAATTTTCCATTAAATTTGTAGAGTGTTAAAATATTTACAGCCATAGATTTCATTTCATGGCTGCCAGACTGCAGTTCGAGGCGAAGACAATTCTGTGTGGATGCCAAACATAACACTATTTTGTTTGCCTTTCTTCACTGGTTGAAATGACAGTGCTTTTTCATTTTATGATTACAGTGTGCATGAAGCATGACTATCTGCAAATGCTAAAAATCTATTTCCCAGTCTGTTGGTTGAAAATGAAATGGAAACAGAGAAATGAGACACTAATAAGAGAAGCTTACCCTTTTTACTGCAACCACATTACATTTTAGATTAGCTACAGACATTCTTCAACCCAGAGGAGAAAATATTGGAGTGGAGTAGATGCAAACTGCATTTTCTCTCTCAAATGAATCACTCTAGTCAAGGTGAATGTATGTCAAGTGTTCTTGTACTTCTTCACTGGGCTTCCTCATTGCATTTTTCACACTACCTGCCGCCACACTCTCCAGTTGCTGAAGAAGAGGAGCAATCATGTTATTCCACAGGAATGACTCTGCATCCTCCTCTGTGCTTGTGGTGTGTGTGTCTCCATTTGCCAGCCCTGAAATGTGGGGAGAGAATTGCAGTTAGTCAATTACCACCTCCAAACCCAGACGGTGAACATGAGCGGCAAGCATGGTTCACAAGTTCACCGTCTTAAAATAAAGCAGCAGGAAGTTTGATGCCACAATGAAAGGTCACCATCCACAGCTACACTTCCTCTGATTTCTCTGCTGCTGTGAAACAGTCTGCGTATGGGCATGTGTGCATGAAAACACGTGTGTATGTGTTTGTGTACGCAAATGTCTGCAGACTCTCGCACGTCGTGCACCTATTTTTTGCCGAACATTTGCATACAGCTTTGCTTGGTGAGATGCAGGAAACTGTGGTTGCCCAAACCAACAGCTCTCTCAGCTATTGGCTGGCTGCCTGTCATGGTGGAAATAAGGCCCTTAGCAACAACACCCCAATCAAAGTTTGACACTCAGGAAGGGGTGTTCGGTTACTTTGAGAGAGGTGTGTCTTAGTTGTTTCTTCTGGGCTGAAGTCTTATTATAATTAAGCACACTTGAGTTAATATTTGTTCTGGGCATCTTAGAAAATAAGATACTGATGAAGTAAAATAACTGAATGGTATGAAAGTGGTATGTGAGCAAAAGTTGCAACTACATTTTTTATTTTACATTGCTCTACAAAATGTAAAATTAAGGTTAAATATAGAGAAAAGTTAATTTGGTATATCTAGACAAACCTGTTCTCCGTCCTGCACTGCACTCTGTGGGTCTAACTCCTGAGTCATCACCAGGCTGCTTTATTCTACTGTTGGCAAAACGAAACACACAAAGAGACTGGTTATATCAGAGTTTGGAGATGAGACTTGTTTTATCTAATTTAATCAACTGGCTCAATTCTGATTTGGCTTATTTGGGGAATCAAATAAAAGTAAACACCTTAACTGAAAGAAACACCGAACATTCAAAGGATGATCTGTTGTGGCAAAGAATACATCTCACTAAAATGTTGCTGACTTTATGTTCTGTCAGCAAGGCTGCAGATGTATTTTCATCAAGTGTCACTAGGTGTCTCTCTTGCAGCAGAGGTGGAGACGTGAGTCAGCGCTGTGTTATCTGTAATGCACGTATGTCTGCATATGCACATTCATGCACATGCAGATATGTGTGTGTGCGAAGTCTGTTTCTACGTTTTCTGTGTGCGTGTGAATCTGTGTGTCTGTGCGGGGTGCGTGTGCCGTTGTGCACCACACACTGCAGTTCCAAACAGACAGGAACTGAGATCTTAACTTTGTGGGCAGCCTGGTTAAAGCTGTTCATGCCTTGTCACTCCGAGCTGTCTCCTCAGTCTTACCGCCCCTGTGCAGTAACTGTAATGTTCTTCCAAAAACACACCCCTTGTCATGCTATGTGTTGTGGCTTGCCCTCTGCATGTCGCTGTCAACTTTGCACTGTCGTGCTAGTAGTTAAGGTTTAAAGCCTCCTCATAAACTTCAGATTTCCCAGTGGAGTCTCTCACTACTGGACATTATTTATGTGGAACTCTATAGCTTGAACTAATGGTGCCAAGGGAAAACAATCAACACCTTGCCCAACTTTGTTTGTTTGTTTTTGACAGTTATAAATTACCTTTTGTCTCTGTATATAATTCTTATTTATAAATTTATATATTTTGGGGGGTTGTCTTACACACGTGCCATTCAGGGTGGGGGAAGGATGGAGGGGAAACTCTCAAGACTGCAGGGGCAAATAAGAGCTTTTTTAGTTTTTGGTTAGCAGTTGATGAATGTCACATCATACATAGATAAACAAGAGTACCTTGCATGTATAATTAGGTAAAATGAACAGTATCAAGTTTTAGAAATGTATGTAAAGACTGATGCTCTGCTGTCATACTCCACTTCACTGCCAGTATCAGAAAAAAAAGATCACTAGTCTGCTCACACACAAAGAAAATGACTCATTGCCACAATAATTTTAGTGAAACATTAGTAGTGTCAACAGGTAGTGTGTCATGACTAATTGCTGCGTGACCAGCTGAGAGAATAAGTCTTAACAAATAGAGATAAACACAAGCTGCATGTTGAGTCATCCCAATCACAAATCAAGCTGTGAGACTACTCAACAAGTATAAAAGCAAAAGACTTAGTCCACCTTAGAAAATATGAAAAAGTCTAATCACTCATGTCAAAGACAAAAACATTTATGTGACCAGGATTTTCTGGAGCTTCTGACAACATTAACACAAAAAGGCTCTTAGGATGGAATTTTTCCTTGAGCTTTTACTCTCAAGCGAACTTCATGTCATGGTCTTGCGGCTACAGAAAATGAGCCTTGATATTGTGAAAATGTCTTCTTTGATTTGAGCATCACGAGAAGGCTATGTGACACTGACAACGATATACAGTACGCAGGCGCTGCTATAGAGTGCACTTTCACTTGGATGGAGATTTAGTGATTGGTATAAGCTGCCTGGCACACGGGGCACATGCAGCAGAGAGTGCTAGCCAATGCATGTTGCAGTGAATGTCAGAGAGGGGGCTTTGGCTCTGTATGATAGGATTAGGAGCCTGATAATAAGGCCTCTTTGTGTGATACTGCATTCTCTGAGACATGACCTCATCCCTGTCTTAGGCCTGGCCAGTGAACTGCAGTCACAACACACGCTGCTGCCAGCCTTGCCCAGATGGGCACCCAAATCTAATAGAGAGCCATTTGGAGCTATAAAGCTCCGGCTTATTGGAGAAAGAGAACCTAGTGGATGTCTAATCTCCCCTATCTTTATATCTCATCCAACTCATCACATTAATCTGCCATGCTGTGTCTTTTTCCACTTGCAGTCAGTATACTTCTGGCTTGACTATCTCTGTGATTTTCACTCTGTTGGTCTATTTCTAGCGCACCTTTTATGTTGTTCATTGCAACACCAAAGAAGAGTACTTCAAAAACTCTGACCTAACACTAATCAGGAGGGGGAAGTCTTTAATCTCATCCTCTTAAATCACAAATTGACCACAGTCTCATCTCATGGGACCTCTCTTTGTGAGCAACAAGTTACACAAACATTGCGTGTTAACTTGGCATGTAAGGGAGGGAGGCGAGGAGGCTGTGCTGTCGGCAATAGCCCAGATTTCCTGTAAAAGTGTTTTATGGTCTGACCCCCCTCTGCAGCCCTCGCCGCCCCACCCAATCGATGGGCGGATGGATTGTAACGACAGGCCCCAACCCCACGCCCAGAATTATGCCCCTCGTGCTGACACACAGCTGATGAGGTCGGCAGAAAAAAGCCAAGCTTTTAGCCTCTCTGTGCTCTGAAGGTGTAAAAGCTGACACATGATAGTGATGACAGATAGAGGCCGTTCCATTGGAGATGACGCTTGCCAAGAAGCTGGGTTTAACTGTGACCAAGATATAGTGTACAGTGAAGTATATGAGGGTTTAAAATGGGGTCGAGTGTTGCAAGTTGAGGAATTTGTTCCATCTATTAGTTGGTGACACCTTTTCTGGGCTAACTGACTTCATATATCTAGCTGTCATCGCTGGAAGCTGAACGTATCTGAAAGGTTTTGGCTCTGGATCAAGTAAATCATTGCTTTGAAAGCCTTTTGGAAAATGTTGATGGGTAATGTAGCTGTAATTACAATCCTTGTTGTTTTGACCTGGCACATTACAGCCTAATTTGCATTCATAATTGAGAAGTTTGAGTTACATAATCAATCCTGATTAAAAATGAATGCCTTTTGAAATGCTGTTGTTACAAATATTACAGATCCAAAAAAACTCTTCAGCAGGATTAGAAAACACTAAATACTTACCCTTGAGTTTATCCACTGATAATCCTTGCATAATATAAAAGAATGTCATTCAATTTAAGAGTGGGAGCAGTGTCCAGGTCTTCTTCCAATTTGTATCACCACTCAGCAGGTTTATGTTTAAAGGAGAGTCCGACATTTAAAGCAGATTTAGCCTGGCATTTAAAGGAGATTTATTATGTTCATTTTTAGGTTCATAATTTAATTTTGGGTTACTACTAGAATAGGTTTATATGCTTTGATGCTTCAAATCAGTTTTTGCTTTTTTTAACATCAGTTGTCTCATACTAGCTCACATAGCTCCAGTCCTTTTAAAGCCCCCCACATGAATACCCAGCCTGCTCTGATTGGACAGCTCACACACACCTGAGCCAGCTTCGCTTAGCATGCCTCTAGTTGGCTCTGTCAATTGTTCAGCTTTCAATTAGCTTTGCTTCTACCATGAATATAGGAATACATAATGCAAATGTGTGACATGTGATCTAGTGTGATGAGGCGTTTCAGGAGTGGTGTTTTCTGTGGGAGAGAAGAGCTCCGTTGGCGTGGACCTTGGGCTTTTTTACTTTCAAGCCCGTTTACATGCAAAGGAACCTATAAAACACACTCAAGGAAAGAGTAAAACTGAAAAAGCACAATAGGTCTCCTTACAAAGGTATTTTCTGGTATATTTTCTGTCTGGACAGGTCATGGACAAAAAGACATTAGGAACTCTGTGAATTTGACATACTGAGGAAAAGAAAGAGGCAGGAGGAGGATGATTAAATGAAAGGCAAAAATGGGAGGCACAATCTACTGCATCTAGTAATAGCTACCATTGCAACCTCTGTGTACCTATAAATCTCCAAGCCATTGTCAAACTGTCACTTTGGTCAAAAAGAGGGAGACAACAGAGAAGGACAGGCCTTGCAAGTCAAACAGAGGGGTAGAAAGCATACTTTTCACTTGCTGCTCTGCGTGGGCCAGGTTTGTGGAGACCACTGCGAACCTCAGTGGGGTCTGCACTGCCGAGTCGTTTAGCTGAAGTCTGCTTTTGTCCTGGGCCTGGGTTCAACCTCTCTTTCACTAAACACATAGAAAGGATGTGGCAAGAAGTTATTCACAGGTTGCTGCTGTTTTACTAACTGAAAGTACAAGTGTTGATTTGTACACAGTCACACATATTCAGGACAAAGATATCCTAATTCAGTCAATGCTTTCGAATGTCCTCATCATTTATTTTATTGCTCAGAATGGCATATTTGTGAAAAAAGTTTGAGACACAGAGCGAAAGTGCTAATTTTCCACTCAAAATGGCTGCAGTAAATTAGGTTTTTCATCCAGCCCAACAAAAGGGAATGTAAATCAGGTATAATGTCAGCATGTGAATGGCTCCATTCATTTCCCTTTGACAACACTTCTCTTGCACCAGTGCCTGCGCAGAAGATTTACAGTGATTAACATTTTTTGTTTTTTTGCATCATCTAATACCTTCTCTTATTAGCATTTTATCTTAAACACAACATGGATGATTACCTCATAATAATAACTACATTTCATACATTAAGTACAATCTTTCTTTTTTCTTTTATGCACCATCTTTTCTCCTTTGATCCAGAATTGCATCAATATGTTCTTTTCTTCCTTACCATCTGTGTGTCCCTCAACAGGAGGCAACGTGGTGAGAGATCCAGCCCTGAGGAGGCGTGCCCGTGCTCCTGCCAGCCCCCTCTTCACTTCCAGTGGGTCAGTGGGGGGTTTGGGAACGGCCTTGAATGGGTCTTCAGCATCACAGGGAACTGGAAACTTTGGCTTCTGGTACGACACAAAAACATATTAGTGGCATAACTTCAATCTACCAGTCAAAGTAAAGTGATCCTATTAGTTTGGTTACTCATTTTTTCATATTTCTATCTCATATATTAACATTATAATCCCATTTATTAAAACCAGATAAGCTTTCATGGTGGTGTACAGAGGCGTATACACTCCTTATCCTATTTCTCAGTTTTCATGGTAATACTCATAACATTAAAATACACAAATATGTATGAGCTTACAACAAATAACAACAAATTTGAATCTGAAATACTGTTTGAACTGAGAGAACTTACATGGTCCAGAGGGGAGAGGCGAGTCCCTGAGCCTGGCCTGGAGTCAGGAGCATCAAAATTTTGAGCATGAAGACTGAAAAGGGAAAAAATGTCTCATTACTTCAGTTACACAAGACCCACAGTTGATCTCTGACAACATTTATTTAAGCTGAGTTAGTGACTAACCTAAAGGCCGATGGAGGCCTGTTGTCTGCACGAGTGGAGTTCTTCCCAAAAAGTTGCCTTTGTCCATCTCTGGGAGTAAATGGTCGCTGGGTAGACTGGACTCGCAGGGACTGTCTTGCTTCACTGACAATTTCTGCGCTTGTTTTCCTCAAAGAGTTGCGCCGTGGAAGGAACGGGCTGCATATCTCAGGTTTTCTCTCCGTAGAGGCCATTTAGGCCTGCATGACATTTGCCAAGACGGTCTGCAAATGACTTTAGTGGTTTGATTTCATAATGTGACTGGTTACAGGCTGCCTCACTGACGGGAAACATACAAAAACAATAGGGCTATGACAGAACAGAGAATGAACAGTAGATATATAATGTGTATACGGTTGCAATCAATAATATTTGCAGCATAGCAAGTAAGGCTGTACAATTAAGATTGTCTTGTGACAAAACAGCCTTATAATGAAGTGCTGCAGAGATGTAGTTACTTTAAACTGTAACTGTTTATAAATGCAGCAGAGGAAAATGTACATTTAAATGTGAAGTAGAAATATAAAGTAACAAAACAGTACTCAAGCAAGTGTGGTGCATGAGAATAATATGCTTAGCTGCATCTCTGTACTGATGGCAAGATAATATTTTTCATTTCATTTACTGGTCGCACACTGCCTGTTCTTGGATGCCCAAACCAGTCCGAATATAACTTTTCTAGGGCTCCAAAGAACATCCTAACAATGGTTTGTTACCTTGGATCAAAGTGAAAAATGTTTACTATGTTACTGTGATTAAAAATCTAATAAAATACAAATACAAATGTTTCTAGTTTATTTATTGAAAGAGTAAGTCCAACAGTGAAACCTAGACTCCTAGTGTGCCAGTGAGAGAATTCCCTCTGCGCGTTCACGCTCGTCTCCATGGTGACAGAATGCCGCTGTGGCAGCTTTCACAACAAACCCAAGAAACAAAACAACTTTAGCATTAAATAAGACGAGCCAAACTGTTTATTAATCCCTGTAAGAGCAGTTTGATATATCTGTTCTGGAGTAAGTGTACCAAACTTTTACCAGACCGGCCGGAGAGTTGGCGAGAAACAGGAAACGTCTGAAGAAACCTGATTGAATTAATCTACTAATTAGCTAAACGAATAGTAAATAATACTAGTAAACTTACCGTTAACCCTGGTAAAACGCTCTGTGGATGGCAGTCGGGGCAGTCGTCGTTACAGAACTTAAACTCGGCTTCATCAAACAAGGCAAAACAATCATGGCACATTTGATGAAAACGGTGATGTTTTCCAGGTTGCTGCAAGCTAGCCCGAGTGAGACGCGTGCACGAGCTTCACTTAAGGGAAGTCTCGCGCCAAACGGTGACGCGCTTTTACCGGTTGAGGAGTTTGGATGCAAACAGCAGCGCCGCGCGGATAATAGTAAGGATGCTAACTTTCTAGCAATGTGTTGATTTAAGTTGTTTAGGGAAACTGCCTGACATATAGGCACTATGAATATCGATTGAAGAAGTATGAAAAGTTTTTACTTGAGTAGAAGTAGCAAAAGATTGTAAAATAATGTTTAATGACTTAAAGTGATGCATCCTCAACAAAGTATTAGCATCAAAATATATAACAAATGGGGAAATGTGTTTGTCCCAGCAGCCAAAGGACAGAATATTACAAAAGACAGAAACCAATAGCAAGAATAAACAATATAATTAAAAAGGTAAGAAATAGAATAGACATATACATACACACATGATATTGACCATGAGACCTTATTTAGGAAAAACTTTGTATGGTGGTTAATTTAGAGAGACAAATAATTTTTTTACCCCGCTTAATTTAAAATGTTTTGACAGAAGTTTAAAAAGGGTAAATCTTAAGTATTTGTATTTTAAGGAGTTCCTTGATAAGATGGAGAGACGTGCTGGAGTTGGACCAAGAGCTGTATCCAGTACAGTTGCACAGGTATTTTCAGTTTGTTTATTTAGTTGATTTTATAAGAGGGAAATGTCAAGTATAACACTGTAAGGTCTAAAAGTTATTTCCATTGCGATTTTGATGTAACGGTAGAAAAGATGCTTACAGCAATAAAATAATCCAAGTTCAACAAACAAAAAAATAATTATGAAATCTTATATGCAGTTATCAAAAGCTAAATTGTGAGCTTCAAGTTTCCCATTAGACACCTGACCTCCTTGAATTATCCCCAGGTTCAAGTCAGCACACACACACACACACACACACACACACACACACACACACACACACACACACACAACACAAACAGAGGTGGAAAAAATATTTATTAGCAGTTAACTGAAGTCACAAAATTTTGAACAGTGAATCATGCATAATAATGTGCCTCCTACACCCATGACAAATACAAAACATCAGCACAATTGGAGGTAAGTGAGCACTACTCAACCACCCACAGACACAATATATATTGAATGTTTTTAGGTCATAATTTCTTAATTTAATCTTTCACTGGCTGTTTCTCTTTATATGAACTTTTCTTTTTATGACAGCATTTTAATTTATCTTGCTATACTGAAAACGTTTCTTGTCAGCGCAAGAAAATTTGTGAAATAATTTGGTATGATGTAAGAAAAATTATAGATCATTATAACACAATTATAACACAAGCTCTAATGTGATGATGCCAATAAGAGAAAAAAATTGGAGAACTTGTAAATATATGTCATGGTAGCATCAGTATGCTGTCATACCTTAGTTCTTTTGTTTTCATGGTCAAACTGTAGTTGGGAGCTGTGGTCGTAGCTGTAACCTACTACACACAGTTCACTCTCTTTAATCCTGTAAGCCTTATCTGGCTTGTTCTATTGACATGTCCGTTCTCTACGACACAGAAGGACGTGTGGAAAAATTAGTGCAAGTCTAAGTAGTAGCGTTAAACTGTACGAAGGACAGCTTGCCTTGATTACAGTTTTATTGAAAGTTGACAAACAATTTAACAAACAGATTCTGGCTGAAATGTAATCCAAAATAAAAATGTACAGAGAAATCATATTAGCAGCACACACACAAATATAACTAAATACAACATGAAAATGTTAGATATTCACTCATGGCAAAATCGTTTTGAAAAATAAAGCCTGACAACCGGATTTGTCCGCCATTTTGTTGTCACAGACAGTATGACGTTTCAAAAAATTAGTGGCCACAAAATGGCCACGGACTTACGCTGCGTTCATCAGCGCGACTTTCACTCTCTAGTTATGGTCCAGTGCAAGTTGGTCTTCGATGCAACATTCCTGCTCTGGGTGAACCATGGACGACCAATAGCTGATGACACACAGTTATACAGGAGAAAAGACCTCCAGCTTTTACTTCCTCTGTCCATTTGATTTTAACCATCCCCACTCTCTTCAAGCTTCACGTACTTCAACCCACACCAGTAGAAGGAGTAGAATTAGATCGATATTCATAGATAAACTCAGGGCTCAGGAGGAGAACAGAATGCAGAAGTTCAGTCATTCAACTCACGCTTCGCTCTGGGTCTCTTTAACCCGTCTAGATGGGCTGACCACTTCATACACCAATCAGGTCTGTCTGGATTTGCACATTCGTCCACTCGTAAACCTTTTCCGACTAGCTTTTTATTTTTTACACTGTGAAATATACATCTGAACAATCTTGTGAGTCTCTGGTTGGATTTAAATAGCCTTACATGCTTCAGTCTCTTGGATACAGTGAACCTGATTGGCCGAGAGTGCGTGCTGGGCATGCCCAATCACAGGGCATCACCATGGAGCTTACCAGCCAATGGGAGGAGGAAGATGGTCTCTGTGATTTCATTGTCACTAAGGGAGGTGGAAACATACTGCCAGGACAGTTAGCAGCAACATGCTAAGAAGTGGACTCTATTATAGTGAGAGTATTTGTGTTTGAGATAACCTGTGGAGCCAGATCAAGAGAGAGAAAAGCACGAGATGAGTTTCCTCTTAACCATGCACATGAGCTCATGGTGCACTCACGTCACTGTTATCGGAGCTGCTCACGTCACAGGAATGAATGGGTTGATCTGTAAAAACGTCATCCTGCTTAAAGGTGGTCGCTCCTCTCCATCCGTCCCTCTGTTTTTCTTCCTTTCCTTTGGCCTGATTTTACCCCATTTTTGCAATTTTTTTGGGCCATAATCCCTTGACGAAACACCTACATTTCTCTGGAGATGCTATTGCTTATTACATTATCATTAATTCATCTGCAGATATTTTTTCTCAATGAATAGTTAGTCAATAGTCAGTAAAGTACAATTTCCAAGAGACCCAAATGAAATGATTTGTTTTGTCTGAACAGGCCAGAATCTAGTAATTCCTGAAAAGCAGCAAATCCTCCCACAGGAGAAGCCCAAGTCGGTCCATCAATGAATCAGCTAGTTACCGATTTGTTTGAGCTCAAGCTTATACTTGACAATTAATGTGCAAAATGAAAACACAAATCTTCCCTGTTCAGGTAGTCAGTCAAAAACTGCAAACAGGATTTCTGCCTTCAGAGGACTTGCAACAGTATTGTATGCTCCTTTAAAATGTCTCTTTTGTAACGTTAGAAAAAGTACAATGTTTCATGCCTAAATTTTGGAATATACATCAAGTACAGAGGAATCGTAACACTACTAAATGACTTGATAATTTGTAATTGTTTATTATTTCCTACTTTTATTGAATACATTTAAAAACACATGTTTTGTGTAATTTACACTTGTACAATTTTGGTCACAGAATCGCTCTCCACCTCCCAACACTTTTATTTTGAGTCTAATTCATTTGCCAAAGAGAGACAAAACACACAAGAAAACAAAGTCAAAAATTAATTGAACTGATTGGCATTAATTGAAAAAATTCAATAGATATTGTGATAATATCGTCATCATGAATTCTTTAGGCCACAATAATTGTGCAGTGAAAATATGATATTGTAAAAGCCATAATAACTGCATGGCAGTGTGGGTCCACATTAAAAAACATAAGAAAGATCTGTAACATAATTTGTAGGGAAAAAAATCATGTCAGTCAAAATGTACAGATGTAATAAAGAGAACAAGATATATAGTTATTGTTGCAAAATGTTTGCTCTGTAAGCATTTCATTTACGCAAACTGGATATTTATTTTTAAAATAAAGTGCTCACTTGTGGTTCCTGTTTTGTCCGTTGACTCATAAGGCCATGACACTGACAGAGATTATGCTGTTCTACTCAAGATCTCTTCTTATCTTTCAACTTGTAGCCCTTTTATAAATCTTTAATCAGCTTTTTCAGCAGTGATGTCAACAAACTCCCTCAGTAAAGTTTTTATGCGCCAGCAGGTCAACGTTAGAGCATGACAGAAATCAGCAGTGAGTCGTTGCTCGGTTTTGCTCTTAGTCAGCAGCTTACGTGTTTCTGGGAAAGGTGGTGTGTGTGCCCTGGCACACAAAAAAACTTACTCCTAACTTTTCAACTCCATTGCTTGCACAAGATTACAGCTTCAGCTTTTGTAAGTTTAGTCAGAAAATTTAAGATGAATCATGTTTATTCAAGGGAAGTCTGCAATAAGGAGAGCTGTCTCATGCGGGAAGGACAGAGCAGAACAGTGTGTATTCTGCATATTTTGTGGAGATAAAAAGATGCCACAGTGACTTTTCTTATACTTTCAGAAAGCACTTTTACCCCTGATCAGTGCTGGCTGTCAGTTTTATTAAGCAAGGAAAGGCAAAATAGAAATATAGGAAGCAGTTAATCGTGCACTGTCAGTATATTTCATCCATGCAATATTTCTTTTACATTTATTTTTGTCATGTCATGAGACTGAAGTGTCTTTCCACACTGTTCAGTCAGAGGCAGAGGGAGACAGAAGGCCAAACTCTCCTGCTGACATCATGCAGAGACATTCAAATAAGGTAGACATGCCGGACAGACAGTCGGCGTCTCACTTATCTCCCTTTGTGTGCATGGAAAATAACACATCTCACACGCTAACACTCATATTACGCATAGATGAGCTTTTAAGAGCACCACCCAGGCGTGAAGACGACACGAACACAAACTCTCGAACATATGGGCATGCAGGCGTAATCACTCCATCGCAATCTAAGACTTTTTCCTTATACACTATATTGCCTATTTATCTGTAAATTGCTTTAACCTTAAAACATTTTTTCCCTAGAGGTATGTTTAGTTAAATGGAAGAAGGAAGATAATATAGAAAATAAAATGCTGTTATTCCATGACTAAAATTTTACACCAAACTGAAAAGAAGAAAAGGGCCCCTCCCCTTTTCTTCTTGAGTTATTAACAAAGTCCTCTAAATGCAGAATAATTAACAGATTATCTCTTGATTGTCTGATAGAAAAAAATGTATTCGTAGTATAACTGACTAAATACTAAAAAATTAGTTTCATTTGAAATACACTTACATGCTTTTTTGCCAAGAGTTTGATGAGACGATGGAAACCGCTTTCAGCTATAGCTAGCAACCAGTTAGCTTACTTTAGCACAAAAGACTGGAGACTGGTGGAAACAGCTAGCCTGGCTCTTCCAAAGAGAATGAAATCCACCTATTGTGCTTAAAACTTAACAATTAACATGTTATATCTTGTCTGTTTAATCCATTCAAATTCCAAGCATCAACACGTTGCTAAGCTAACCTGCTGCTAGCTGTAGCTTCATATTTATCCTACAGATATAAGAGTGGTATTGATCTTCTCATCAAACCCTCAGCAAGAAAGAAAACAATCATATTTCCAAAAATGTTTAACCATTTCCTTATAAACCTTAGCGAGTAGTAGAATTTGCTATATGCCCAGGGAGTAGGGTTGGGAACTGAAACTTGGCTACATATATCTGCCAGGCCATGGCTTGTCTGGACAGGACCTGTTATGCCACGCATTAACAGGACAGCAAGCTGGAGAGCTAGCGTGCATGACTAGCATGTCACAGCGGCCGTCACACTGCGAAAGATGAGCCGCGGAACACGGTCAAAAGTGTGGCTTCACTTTGTCAAAGTGCAATGCATGTAAGAAGTTCATTAGCTGCACGTCAGGTTGCACATCAAATCTGACTAAATATTTAAGGCTTTGGCTGTAGTTAGGTGCCGTGCACTGCCACTGAATGCACTATAGTTTGAGACTTTTGAGTGTGGGTTTTCTTTTGTAATGTTGCCTCTCTACCACAAGGTGTCTCTGCTGCTGCCCAGTGTAACAGAAAGTACAATTTTTGCGCGTAGGTCAAGGCTCAGTTCACCTTTGGTTCAAGTGCAGTTTGACATTCACTCTTATGTTCTTTAGTGCATATCTGTGTGTGGATCATACATTTTTATTTACCCTGCGAAAGTTCAGGTAACACTTAAAAGACTAAAGATATTTAATCCGGAGTCGATGAGCAAAATTGGAACCGGTATCGGAATCGATAAAATTCAAACGATTTTCCAACCCTCCCAACCCTACCAGGGAGAAACTGTTTTTGTTTCACCCAGCATTGCCATGATCACACTGACAGATCCCAGTGAAGCATATCCATCTCATTTTGTATGCAAATCAAAATGCAGGCGACTCAGGCCTATCTTGATGGAGCTTACATCTGTTTCTGTGAATAGATATGCAGGTGTGGGTGCTGACCTGTCTGTGTATTTAACCGTATTCCTCCTTAACTGCATTGGCCCTCGCAGCACTTTTCACCAAGGCCAGATCCAGATAAACATCCTCAAACACACATATTCAAGGGAGCACTCTTACATGGCAGGCCCATTTTTTTTTCAGTATCTATATATTTGTATTTCAGTGTATATCTGTTAATTTATCTATTCACAGCTGCTGAAATGCTAGTACAGAATGTGCTCTGCCAAAAATGTGCTACCTCCTTGTGCTGTTGTTGTGAAAAAAAGAGATTCAGTTTATTAAGTGAGCATCAAGGTCTGTGCTCGGCGCTCTCACAATAGACCTCTCTCCTCAAGTACACACGTTGAAGGCCATGGGTGCCTGCCTCGCTCTTTTTTTCACAGATTATGTTCTTTTTCAGGCTTTGGTGTGTTTATCAGGGTCACACTTTTCTAAATGTATTTGTGTGTCTTTGCATAAGAATGACGATAACTCACTTGAATGACTTTTGCTCATTTATGTTGCACAACCAACGGTGAAAATCATGCTTATTAGGAGCAAAGAAAACAGAAAATGGTGAGTAAACTTTCATGATCCCGTGGCCGTTCAACATATAAATAGACTTATAGGAAAAATGTTTCTTATAATGTAATTAAGGTCGTTTGAGTTTTGAGTAAATTAAACTGATATTAACTACTAAAAATTGTCTCCTGGAGAACCCAAACTGTCCTTAAAAGCTCATAAAACATACGTTATATTGTTTCACATTGAGTCATCATTACTTTTTTTTTATGTCTCAAAGACCACAGCTGCAAAACATGGACTACAATCTGTCTCTGTGATTTGTGTTGACTATACTAAATATGCAGCCCCACAGCCTCTTAAAGTGTGAATTTGTAAGATACCAGCAGAATTTTGGTTTAAAAACATTCGAAAACTGAACTAACATCAACAGAATATAAAAATACAATAGTGTTGACATTATGTCGAAAACATAGGTACAATACTGTGTTGCAGTGTCTACTAATGTTAGCATGCTAACTAGCTAGCCCCAGGGCATTATGTCTCTTAATACCACTTTCATAGTCTGGTAGCGAATGCAAGTAGTGAGTTTGCCACAATAAAAAAGAAAGCATTTGTTTTTACACACATTTTCCTTACTAGAAAAAAACAAAAAAAAATCATACACCGCCTGAATTCAAATTTTGCACTTAGGCCGTATGAAGATGAACTCCTTTAACCTGTCTTAAAACACACTTCATTCAAACTCAACATAAATATTCCATTTTTGCCTGCCACTAATACGTGATTCTCTCTTGTGTCTCTGCCACTTCATACCTCTCTGTCCCTGCCTACCATGTCTTCTCGTCATCGTCCTGATCACTGTAAATCACCTCTGTACTATATCCCTGTCTTCAAACTGGCATCTGTCAGTCAAAGAGGTTGAGTTCAGTCCCAGAGTGGTGCCCAGCCGTGTTCACTGGGAGGCTGGTTGAATGAGCCCGTTGACCACGGTGACCTGACCTGTCACGTTAGGTCGCAATGAGGGCAGAATCCCATCAGCTAATAGGGCCAATTTTCTCTACGGCATGCTGAGCTAGTTGCTAACAACAGCTAGTTGCTACAGCCAAATATAGCTACAGCAATTAGTAGCAAAACCAGAATAGTGTGTAGCAGTAAATGGTTATTATAATTTGGGAGCTAAAGTTGGTATTGGCCATTTCTTTACACTTATAAACCCCTCATAAGTGTAGTTGGATTTCTGTTTGTGGCATTTATAATGGTTTGTTCTTAACAGGGAGAAAAGCCTCACTGTGATGCAGAGACCCCGAAACATACTGGAAAGTATTTTGTCTGTGAAATTTTGTAGTTGGCAAACAAAAACATATATAATTGTTCATGAAGAGACTCTATAACATGTAAAACATTGCGTATTTTGATATTTATTATAGTTATACCAATATCTCACTTGTATACTTTGTCATCTTCTTTAAGTGTGCTGTCCAGTTTGTGGCAAAGGGGAGGATTCAAACTTAATTTATTACATAATTGTTTTTGACAAGGTCAAAAGAAATAAAATATTGACTGATCTTGCTATTTATTTAGACACACATGAGTGTGGTCTACAGGACCAGTTTTTATAGTTAGGTAACTGGATTTGGAATTTTAGTTTGAAACTGCTGTTTTTCTCATTAAAGGCTTACCAAGAACTCTCTTGCTTCTTTTTAAAGAAAAACAAAAAGGAAAACAAGTACGGCAATTTGAAAACTATGCATTTAAAGAGCAATGTGCACTTAGATAAACAAGAGAGGCAACTGTTACGGTTACACAATATTTTTGAAACTGGCCTCTGAGCTGCACTGCGCAAGCTTGGTCGCTGCTGCTGGAATGTAGTGGAAAAATATTAGGTACATAGGTGCATACGAGCCTTAAGGCAAAAATAAAAGCAAAACATGCCAATATTGAGTTGTCTGTCAAAGTGTACTAGTGCAGGCTGACAGGAGTGGGTCATGTCTCTGCTTATGACATAAGAAAACATCCCCCTTGACCCCTGCACTTCTTACAGATACACGCAGACAGGCCGAGCCAAGTCGAACACAACACAGGAAAAAATACAGGACACACATTCCCAACTTAACCACATGTGTCAAACCCAAACCACGTTTTTCAACCCAAAATGAAACATCCAGTAAACACTGTCAACAAATTCTAAAATGGTAAGAATATTACATATTTAACAAAAGGAGAGACTTGTACCAGGATGACCTCCTGTATGTCTGCAGCAGGACATTCTGCAGAGCATTTTATGGAGCACTATACTAACCTGCACTATATTAACTGCCACACACGCTCTATATCAGCATCATCGGTGAGGTGCTCTCGTCCTGCTGTCACCCCTCCCCCAGAACTGATGTCCTTTGTTCAGCTGTGAGGATCATCCATCCCTCTTGGGTGATATCTACGAGCGGACAACCACACTTTGACGACTAGCCGTCCTCTAGCGTTACCTTCTTTCTTTCTCTCCTTCTGTTTGTTTTTCCTACTGTATCTCTCTTTTTCCTAAATGCCATCATGATCTCCCGATGATGGTGATGTTGCATGCACATGTAGAGAAAAACACAAACAAAAACATCAACTTTAGAATCTGTTCAGATCTCTTAATGAAAGACTAAAAAGCATGGAGGTGGCACTGATCTTTTGCATGTTTCGCTCTCATGCAAGAGGTTCCGCTCTAGTCTTAATAAACAAAGTCAGTGGGCAATGCCACATGTTTCACTATACACTCACACACATGCACACCCAAACATATAGACACACAGATGTATGTGTCACATCCAAAAGAGGCACCCATAAACACATATGTAATACAGACGAGAAAGAGGCCTTTAAGAGACGGGTGGGGAAATTATTCACTGTCACACAAGCATAAAAACACAAACACATGTGCATGCAGTCACACATATGACACATAGAGATGCAGGACAGAAATTTAAAGAGACACAAGATGCAAATTAAAGATAATTTTTCCACATTTGACTGTTGCTCACATGTGTTAGTATTAACCTCATTCATGCATGAGCATTGCTTCACGAACCACTTGGACATTTTGGAAACTTTCAGGAAATATATTAATTATAAATCAGTCTCTACAGCGTGAGATTTATGTCTGATTGGACCGCTGACTTCACCTCCCTGTCGGCTCATTCTTTATGGTAGATTAGCTCCTCTTTGTCTCGCCAGCCAACACAGCACCATCACTATTACTTAACGCGTGGAGAAAACAGGGGACGGACCGAGGGAGGAAGGGAAAGATGGCGAAAGGGAGTAATGAAGCTATGTATGTGCTTTCCCTGGTGGTTTTAATGGTGAGTGCAGGCCATAATTCACTCCGAAGCGCACGCACACACACACACACACACACACACACACACACACACATAAACTGCACTACAGTGACCAGCTGTCATGACTGTGAGTCCTGA
>OMLP01001544.1:0-13980 GCA_900302685.1 Spondyliosoma cantharus
TATATATATCAGTACTATGATATACTGTAGTACTATAGTAATACAATAGATTTAAACAATAATTACACAGTCTAAGTACAGTTAATGTATAGTGTATGTATAAATGTAATATAACAATGATAGGTTTGAAAATACATAAGACATGCTGTGTATCCTCTATGTCCTTCAGACCTGTCGGCTGTCTCAGTAAGGTGTACCAGTATGAGAAGACCAACGTGGCCGGACAGTTCACCTACTTCAGCACACGTAAGTCTCTACTCACCTCTGATCTGACTCATCAGAAGGGGAAATGATGTTCAGTAAAGCCCCGGGACTCTACTATTTCAATGACAATGTAAATATTTGACTGGCACACACACTGAGCAGCAGCAGTAGGACTGGATTAAATTCCTAAGCGACAGGACAAGCAAACAATCTCGGCAAGCACACGGATGGAAGCTGCAGTGCCCACACAGGACATGTGACAAATGTTTCACTCGGGACACTCAACTCAAGGTTTTTATCCGTAGGTTCTGCTCATGTGATGCCGTGGGTCGAATGTGGGCAAGCTTGAAACAGTCTGCCCCCTAGGCTTATAAACCACCTGAGACACAAAACAATAAACAACATGAGTTAAACATACAGAGGAGGTGCTTGTAGGCAGAAGGGTTGAGATTAACATCTACAGTAACCATCTGAGAAAATATCACGGTTTTACAGTATTACACAATTATAAGTATGATTGGTTGCAGCCATTCCAACATTAGTAGTTAATGATCTTTAATGAAATTGAACAGAAAAGGTTTACTTGTTGAACAACTGTTTTTTCATTTTTTTTATTTTATAATTTCACAAAATCAGAATCAGAAGTACTTTATTGATTCTGAAGGGAAAATTGGTACATCACTGAAGCTCCCTCTAGAAAAGAAATATTACACTATAGAGAGACTGAATAAAATATAAATAGAGAGGACCATAATAAATAACAGGAAGTAAAAATATTAAATATAAAATAACTGAAAAAAGTGCACTAAACTATAGGTGCCAACTATATATGTATAACCATATCTATATAAATTTACATTTATAAAGAGAATTGCAACTAGACATAGAGATGTACGATATGTGTCTAGTGCCACACTATAACCACAGTGTAGATACTATTGACTAATTCTGCTGCATGTAATTGTTGACAGTAGTAACAATCTAATTTGATGCTCCATAAATGATAAAACAGCTGTTTGTTCAAAAACTATTATGAAAAATATTATGTCCTGACAAATATAAACTTGAACTGTGATTTAATAACCCTAACGCAGTAGAGTCCAATACTATACATACGTAAATGTACACAATTTTCAATCCACTGTATGTCTTGAAAAATGTATACCGCTGCAGCCCCAGGCTCTGAGGTGAACAGGTGTTTTGTTAGTGTTATGCATTTATATATATGTATTTGTTCTGTTGATGCTTGTTTTGTCTTAATGAATTAATGTAAAGCTTTTTTTTTTTTTAATCTGTTGCACATCTGATTTACTTTGAAATAAAAATTGTGCAACAAATAACACTTATTACAGATGATGAATATTCATTTATTAACATTGCAGACAGCTATGCAATATATACAATTCATACATATTTTATTTTTAATCAGAATACATCTTATTTCCATACTACATATATTTCTATATACTTATTTATATACTCCTACTTTTGTTTAATTATTATTCTTTTTTTTTTTTGCATTTGTCATTTTGCAGTGTTTCTACTGCATTATATAATGTAAATATTTATTGCATATTGTTTGAGACATTTTGATTCTATTCTATGTTACTATGGTTGCCTTTGGTATACTGCACCCAGTTTTATTCATCTTATGTAAACCCTCTTAGTTCTAAATACATTTTATTTTACAGTTATCTTAAATCACGTTCTTTTAGTTTACAGAGTTGATTAATTGCTCTAGAGGGGTAACTACAATGTCAGCCACATTGATTTCCATTCATTCTACTATTTCTCTGGTCTTTGTCCCTCACCCTCTGTTCGTGTTTCCTGTCAGGCCATAACATGGTGAAGGACATCACCGTGGTCGACACAAACTACACTGATTACGCTTTGGTTCTCAAACACAAGGTTTTTAACAGAGAGTACACACAGGTGGCACTTTATGGTGAGACACACATTCACATATACTACTATTTTTACATTACATCTGAACATGTGAGTTAATATGTGTCTATGTGTGTCTGTATGTGTCTCTTGTTTGCAGGGCGCTCTCAAAGCCTCAGAAACAATGTGATCCAGAAGTTTAAAGCTTTTGCCTTGGGCCAGGGTTTCTCCAAAGAGTCTATTCTAACTCCACCCCCTGCAGGTAAAGTAGGGCGAACACACACACAGTGTATTTACGTACAGTTATTGCTGGCAGCTAAGTGACCCTGATGTTTCCTATCTCTTGTCTCTATGTTTTCTGGCAAACAGAAAATTGCCCTCCATCAGGATCTGGACGTTAGGTGAGTCTTTTGTTGTTGTTGTTGTTGTTGATTTTGCTCCTGTGGAATTACTCATACATGAAGGTGTAAGAGTGGTGTTCAGTGTAAATTAATGTATGTTTCTCCCTGTAGGTTCCCAGACGAGCCCGAGATGAGGCTGGCAGCGTACTCTTAAAAAGCTCTTTCTCTGCTTCGCACTTCTACACAGCAGAACTCTCTTCAGCAAACATCGTTGTGGCTACAAAAGATGATAAATAGTCAATACTGCTGTTGAAATGTACTCATCATCCTCTTTCATGTAGAACGTCCCATATAGTTCTACTGTGTTGTCATAGTTAAATAAACAATATGCACCTGAAGCTTATTTGAATCCTTTTCTCTTTCTTCCCTTAATCACCAAACCAACCAAAGAAAATATTTGAAAGAAAAAAGCTTTTTGTTTTGGTGGCTGGTTTTTGTCTTTCATTAAACTGTTCAATAAAAAAAATTATTTGAATTAAGTTCTAAATGTTCTTCCGAACCTCCTGAACATAATCAATAGGGTTGTTTAACTGTGATGACATACTTAAATAAAAATATTAACCCTCAAAACTGAGTGTGTGTGCTGGGACTTCCATCTGTTGAGAATTCCAAGTGGAGTGCAGTTCACATCCAGATACAAGGGGGCAGTTGCGACACATCCCAATATGTTTATGCTGTGAAGCAGACTTCATATCTCTCTGATGTCCTACCTAGTGCTAGCTATGTAACCTAGAATTGTACAGCCTATAATGCACAAATAATGAGCAGGATACTATAAGAAACGATGTTAAAGTCACTACCAGTAGAATTGGGAAAATGTTGACTGTGGCGCCCCCTGTGGTAGTTTCAGAAATGACACTGTAGCAAACAGCAATGAAGCCTTTTCTCTACTAATGATCAGCTGTTAAAGGCGCAGTGTATTGGATTTTTAGAGGTCACTGTAGGTTCTCCTTTACACAGGATGTAGTCTGACTTACAGGATGTAGAATGTTGGTTGCCATTGGGCGTTTATTCCCCCTTCCTTCCACTGTCTGCACACACCTTTTCAAATTCCCCATTGCTAGGAAACGGCAGCAACAACTTCCAAGCTGGTAAGGCAGGTTACTCTAAAATAACCTGTTTGCTTATAGCACAAACAGGGATTTAGCCATTTTAGCCAAAGGTTCACGCAGCAGCTATAGACCTTCCTCACATGTGTTTACAGCCTACAAAACAGTTAACTTGCAACTAAATACTTGACTGTCCAGCTTCCTTGTAATGGAAGTCAATGGTATTGTTTCATCATGTCCCGATAAAGACTCTTTGGAAACTTTGCTGTATTCATGATTCAATAAATGATTTGAACAATTATGATCAGAGTGCCTCAGACTCCTTGTGAGTGAATTCCATTACAAGTCAGTTGGACGTTTGCTGTCCTTAAAGAGCACCTAATTCTTTCCCTTCTCTGTTACTTTTATTGTTCCTGACCCTGTGCAACACCCCCCATATTTTTTCTTTCTAACAAGTATTGATTGGTTGTTTGTATAAGCTTCGAATTCTGAAGTCCAGTTCTGATTGTTGATTAGATGGAACAACAAACACATGGTCACATGAGCACGCGCTAGTGCACGCACACGAAAGCCAAGACAAGCAAAGACAGATAAAGAGACAATCTAAACGTTGCTATATTAGCGTTTTGCAGTGTTATTGGGGGGAAATTTACAAAACCAGTTTGACTCTGAGAGGCTGAGAGGCTGACAGGATGCAGAGGGCAGGCAGTGTGGTTTCTCTTCTGGTCTTAGGGTTGGCCTGGACATTGCAAGCGTCCCCTGTTCTCCACAAACCCCTTAACCTCACACAGGAGAACTTTGATCTTGGCAGGGTGAGTGGCTGAAATACAGTTTTTTTAATTGTATGATAAATGATGATGATATTACTTCTACTTATTAAAAGTCAATTCTTACTAAAGAGCAACTAACTACCGCTGCGGTAACTAACTGACATGCCACTTTTTTCTTTAATGGCCTGTTTTTAATCAGTAAAATTATTCCCCTTTAACGGTCAAAATGATAAAGTTTTCTTTATTTGAGCTAAGACTAATTCAAATGCATCATTGAGTAAACATAAAACACACTCCATTCAAACTCAACATGAACAAAATAAAACTCAGCAGAACAGTCTTGGTGTGTTGTTCCACAATCACTTTGTGTTTGTTTGTCATAAACCCTCAATCCTCAAGTAAGATTTGAAAATATTGAGGCTCTATCAAATGTTTTTCGCAGACTCTTTTACTCCTATTTTGCGTCAACTCTCCACTGTCCTCCTCTTGAGTCTCCTCATCTCCGGAGACATAGTGCTGGTCAGCGCCGCTGTAAATCACCTCCTTACATCAAACTAGCACCTGACGGTGTTCCGTCCCAGTCTGGTGTCCACTCCTGTTTCCTGACACTTAGCTCCACAGTTAACCAAAGTACTTGCTAATGGCAGCTAGTCGCTAGAGCCAAAGATAGCTACAGCAAAGAGTATACTTAGCAGCAGTTAGCGATTATGCTGCCCCTGATAGTTTTGGATGGAAATGATCACTAATTGTATGTTAAAATATAAAATTAGTGATAATTTACATACCCAGCAAGATTAGTTGAGTGTTTAATAAAGGTGAAAATTGTAAGAAATTGCCAGAATTTGAAGGTAGATTTGAAGGTGTCTTTTGGACGGTATTGGAAAGTTATATTTCTTGTCTCTTGCTGTGTCTCTTGCAGTTCATGGGGAAGTGGTATGAGGTAGCAGTGGTTTCTTCTTGTCCTCACTACATGCGCCGAAAGAGTGCAGACCCCGTCATTGTTGCACTGGACCTGCAACATGTCGCCTTTGAGGGAAACTTCACAATGACGGCCACCAGTTTCAGGTCAGACTTGGATGCATTCTAGTAGACATATGGTTTAAAGTATTCAGTATAACCTGTGTTTCCATGTTTGTGCACCCGCACGTAGGAATGGCACGTGTAAGAAGATGTCCACAGATTATGGTTTGACCAGCACTCCAGGACGATTCTTCCACCATGTTGCAAGTACGTCTCTCAAAGCTTTACCTCCATTCTCCATCCTTTTTGTCTGATTGTAACCACAATAGCATGTCTTTGTGATGGTAAATTAAATCACAGCAAGCTGATTCTGCCATTAATCTACCGCTAATATGTGTTTTACAAATCTTTCATGCAATGCATTGTGAAACTTTCCTTCCTGCAGGGTTCGGAGCAGATGTTGATTCCTTCGTGGTTCATACCAACTACGACGAGTATGCGATGATGCTCCTGCAGGGTACAGAGAAACCATCAGGAATTGAAACCATCACAGTCAAGCTTTATAGTGAGTTTGCACTTTTTTTACACTGTTTTTGTTTTCATACAATAAATGGATCAGTCTGTTTACCGGTAACTCTTTCTTCCTCAGGTCGAACTATGAATGTGACGGCTGCCGTGCTGGATGACTTTAAAATACTCATCAGAGAACACGGAATGACCGGCGACGCTGTCATCATGAATCAGAACAGAGGTACAAATAAACACACATTCGAGAAAAGCACAGGTGTAACGAATCAAACAATTGGTCAATTTTGATTTGTTAACAAATGTTTGTTTGCTGTTACAGGATCATGTGGAATAACTGAAGAGGAGGATTAACACACAAACAGTCACCACGTTATCATGTTGTCACACCATTAATTAAATGTGAAAAACATGTTCCTCAATAGATAAAAAACACTTGTGTTTTGTTGGTAGACTCTTTGTGGTATCTGAAAGACTTTGTATGTCAAAATGAATATGTAATGTCTGTGATTTGCAAATAAAGTGATTCCGTGTTCATATGGGTGCGTTTGACCTGTGGTGAAATAATGTCGAAAAAATGGTTTCAACAGGGAGATTATTTGATAAAACCCTAACCCCACTGGCAAAACATTAAAGGATAAATTCACCCAAAAATGAAAATTCAGTCATTATGTACTTACCCCCATGCCAATGGAAAGTGTTTTGCTGTGAAGCTCCAGAAATGTCTTGTGGACTACGACACTTGTTTGGGTGAACTTGTCCTTTAAGGAATCTATAGTATTTCATATTTACAGCAGTGTTGCTTATCAGGGACTAATTCATGTCCATTTTATAATTAACTAGATATTGTGTGGCAGTATTTGTTTTCTGAATCTACTGGTTGAACATTTAAACTCCATATAAAATATTTTATTCTGTATGTTTTAATGAATCAAGCAGTTGTTTCCTGTGATGTACAGGGTCCTTAAAGAACTGTACATGAACAACACAATACACGGAACAGGATAAAATCTGGTAGTTGTCAGTCTCTCAGATCATGAACATGTATTGATTTTTTTGATGTTGCCTAAACTTTGAGGTCCAATGTTTAAGTGGTCAGCTGCCAGGCAAGTCAGAGCACAAAGCCAGAGACAGAGAAGCAGAACTTTGCTCTTTAACGTGTTTGTTTTTGCCTCGGAGGTGGGAGTGCAAGCAAAACATAGGTCAATGCCCTATCCCGCTTTGAAGAGCTGAGAGTGGGTGTAAGAAACAGTTAGGTGAGGAGGTGGGCCCTTTCTGGGATTCAGTGTCTCGGACTCCAGAGACAAGTAGGCAGGCAGGCAGACAGGATGCAGAAAGCAGTGATTCTTGTTCCCCTGCTGCTCCTGGGGTGGACCTTCACCCTCCAGGGGCTCCCTGTACTCCCAGAACCTCTTTACACCACGCAGGAGAACTTTGATGTGACTCAGGTGAGTGACTGAGTTCTGCAGACTTGCATGTTTCCTCTTTCATGTCTAATATAATATACACATTCAGTATAAAGAGGTAACAGGCAGAGGGGCAAAAATTAAATTCTGTCCTTTTTCTTACTGTTATTAGATTAATACCCTTTATGTAATATTTTGAGAATAGAATGTTTTCAAACTGCAGATGGAGGAAACTTTTATAAGTCATCAACATAAAAAAACATAACTTTAGAAGAAGGTAAAATTTTCATTGATTTTCATGCATTACAGTTCAGATAAGCAATTCTGGAGAAAGTAAATTGATTGTTTATCAGAATTAGAATTGCCTTTATTGCCAAGTTAGTTTTCACATACAAGGAATTTGCAAAACAACAAACAATACTAAACTTACTTAAAAAAACATAATAAAAATATAAACAGATTGTGAATATACACAATAAATGGAGTGTGACCGATTTTAAAGTTGGTGAAGACTGTCCAGATTTATCCAGTATTGCAAAAGGTTTGACCTAGATTGTGCAAGGTCACAGTAGATATTGATATTGCAATGTGCAAAATAAGAACGTCTGGTGACTAAAACTTACATTAATGTTAAGTCTTATTCCAGATCTTGCAATAAGACTCATCAATAAACAATAGTGGTTTAAACCAATCCACCGAAATCTTGGATTTTCTTTTTCTTTGTTTTTGTTTTTTTCACTGATACTGTATATTATTTGCTGCAGTTAGCCATTTGCATTACTGCTCCCTGCAATTGTTTTCATTATGTAACATTTTGTTTTATGGCACTTTTTTTGTGTGTTTTATGTTTTTGGTCTGGTATACTGAACCAACAGTATCAGTTTTAATTCTAGATATTATGTGCCTTATGTCAGTAGAATATAAACATGTTATGCTTTCAATTTCTCACAGTTTTTGGGAACCTGGCATGATGTCGCCCTGGCAAGCACATGCCCCCATATCCAAAGTCACAAGAGCGATGCAGCCATCGGTAAACTGGTGCTGCAGAGCGGTTCCACCGCAGACAAACTCAAGGCGACTCGAACTGTACTTAGGTTTGTATGAAGCGCACACATCATACTTAAAACAAACATACTCACATAGTTGAAACAAAAAGTGGCAGCTTATCACCAAAGGAACCGCTAACTGCTGCTAACTGTAGCAGACATTGGCTACTAAGTGCAGTTAAAAGTGCAGTTAACGGGTGAATTAGCTGACGCTGCCAAGAGCTCGGAGCACTGGGGGATTGTTGATGTTTTTACTATTGGCCCTTCACCTCTTTAGGTACAACGTGGCTAGGGGCAAGCTAGCTAACTTTGATAGATACCTCTGTAAAACAATACAGAGACATCTTTGAAATAATGTCAAAACTATTATTTTTCTTCAACATTATGTTGATAGTTTTAGTTAATTTTGGAGTGTTTGAACTAAAATTCTTACATGTTGCACATGTTTTACCTATATTTTAGTTGTAACACATTGTCTTAATTTACCTGGAACCTGAGTATTTCTTGCTACTTTTACTTAACTCAAACATCAGAGTACTTCTTCCGACAGTGGTAAAATGCAAAGCTGACTGTTCAATAGATGTCTGAGACACTCTGCATTAGATTAAGTCAGATGCTGGCTGCATTAAATATGACCCCAGATACAAACTGCCTCACTTGTTTTGTTCCACTTCTAAGTGATTTTCTTGTGTATGTGCAGACACGGAACATGTAAGGAGATGTCTGGGGACTATGAGTTGACCTCCACACCGGGGCGATTTCATTACCACATTGCAAGTGCGTCTCTTTCTCTCTCCCTCTCTTCTCTCTGTCTCCCTCTGTATAATCTCACAGTGATGCATCTCTCTCTCTCATTCCAGCCCATGTCGCCCCATGAAGTTTTTTACAGGAATTGTATCTCTCCGTGTCCTCTCAACAGGGTGGGGGGCAGACGTGGATGCCTACGTGGTTCACACGAACTACAATGAGTACGCGATTGTGATAATGAGCAAACAGAAGTCATCAGGGGTTAAGAGCACCTCACTTAAGCTTTACAGTAAGTGGACACTCTCTTTAGATGCACTGGAACATTTAATTATTCATTTATTTGTTGTGTTATTTTTATTTTTAAGTAACATTTCTTTTTAACAGATAAACCAAACCATGTATTTATTAGTTTTTGTTTTCACAACATCACAAATATTAGATTTCATTAGGTTCACCCCTCATTGACAATCTTATTGGATGTTAATTAATTAGTTAGATTATTCATCATTTAAATAAAATAGAATATTTTTTGTGCAGCGACTCTAAGTTGAATCTGAACACATCCTTGTCCCTCGCACCATATTCAAGGTTTCATTTGCATCTGCTTCATTTTAATTGACTCTGTCTTTCTTCAGGTCGAACCACGTCTGTCAGAGCCACAGTGCTGGAGGACTTCAAAACACTGGTCAGAGAACAGGGAATGAGTGACGACACCATTGTGATTAAGCAGGACAAAGGTAAAACGCGGACACAGATCATCACACACACTCCACTACATTCAAACAAAGACGCATGACGAGAAATGTTTCTCTCGAGTCTTCATGAAACAGTTCAGGTCTTTGCTGTGCTACGAGGGGTCAGTCTTCATACAAACACAAAACAAAGAAAAAATATAATAAGACATCGAACCGAAGACATCACAAGAGAACACATTTTTGGCTGTGATAAGATAACGCGTTTTCTTTTGTTCTTTTTGCAGGTGACTGTGTTCCTGGGGAGCAGGTGGCTGAGCCGACAACTGAGCCTGAGCCTCGGGTATTGCTACACAAACTACACTTTTAATATAACCCGAATTATCTAGAATAACAGCTTCAGAATCGTGTTGATGGCACAGTGTCTTGTAATAGGGCGAATGGTGCCTCTGTCTCACACCAACATTATGTCTGACAAATTGTTCCAAGCCCAGGATTTGTATTTACGACAGCGATGTTGCACTCAGAAAGAACGCAATGCCAATTTCTACATAATGTTGCTTTAATTCTTATGAAAACTTTTTTGATGGCTTTGTTCCAGTACAATACAAGTGCTTGTTGTAAAAAATGTCCCTTTGAGAGTAAAATGTTCTATGCATTAATGTGGAAAGTGTTCTTAGTGCTGTTGTTTAATATAGAAACATGTTCATTGGAGTTGTGTTGCTGTCTCAAAGAATTTTGAAACAGACCAAGGGCAGATTTAAGGTGAATATTTTGGGTTAAAGTGGCTTTGTATATATCTAACTGAGTCTTGTCTGTGACTGTGACACAGAGGGTAAGGAGGAACGTAGTGCCCACTCTTGTTGAAGAGGAGTCTTCTGGTGCGGATATGGGAGACAGTTTCTTGAACATAACCGGTAAGTGATCAGTTTACTAATCTGAATGACAGCATGCCTTTATATTCTGAGATATTATTTGTGTCCGGAATAACATAAGGAACGGAGATAAGAGATGCTGATTCAGACGTGGCAACTAATGGCTATCTATCCGTCCTTCCTTGTGCTGTCTCTCCTCCTCACTCACCCACACAGAGGCCTGTGGAGCGGCACCAGACACTGGACCATGTTTTGGTCTACACCAGCGCTACTTCTACAATTCCTCCTCCATGAGCTGTGAGCTCTTCAAATATGGAGGCTGTTTGGGCAACCAGAATAACTTTATGGATGAGAGAGCCTGTCTGCAGAGTTGTCGCACTGAGGGTGAGGAGTAAAATATGAAAACGCAATATGTTATATTTATATTCATGGGATGATATTACATAGTTCTCACAATATCAGATACCGAACAGCTGTTATGTTATGGTATCTTCAGGCTTTTGTTTCGAAAGAAAATGCACACTGAGCAGCAGAGGCAACGCACGTCAATATTCGAACTTTAACATACCGACATTGAGGACTTCTATGAAGAATGCCATCTCGACTGTTTGGCAATATTTTGTGTTTAAAGCAGGAGAAAATGGCCAGCCAAAGGGGTCTGAACGAGTATATATGTACTCAATACACAATAATATTGTCTATCGCGATGTTCAGGTCAGGACAATATCGTGAAATTTTGAATCTCGCCCAAGCCAACCGTTGGTTTCACACAGGACACAAATAGAACCTCTTACCTACAGCTACCTATTTTGTCGCTCTTTATACTGCGTCACCTGACTTTTAAAGGCTTTCGGCAGAAAGGTCTGCAGTCTGAAGGACTGCCAAGCCTGACCAAGGGTCTGGGTTTCCCTTTTAGGTCAGAATTAAGTAATGTTGCCTGTTATGAAGCTCAGATGTGAGAAAATTACACAATTGCTTATGCTGTTTTATTTTTTTAAGATTTAGAATGCTCTTTGAATATGAACGAGCCCTAATTATTAATAATTTTTCATAATCAAGTCAGTGAATTAAAGGAACTTTGGATCCTAATACCATTATGCATCTTAATACTACAACAGGTATTTGTATGGAAGTCAATTTCAGCTACACAGAGATGTGAAAAAAAGAAAGAAATTTAAAGATGAAACTAATCTTGATGGAAAAAAAATATTTCTTAAAAGCTGAATATTCCCATGATACATCATAATTCTGAGATATGAAATCATATTGAAAATGTCAAAATTGAGTGAATTGAATTGAATTTTCAAAGTAATGATTCTGAGATTAAAAGTCAACATTTATTTTATAATCATGATATACCATATGAACTTTTTTCAAAAAGGCAAAATTTTCCTCAAAAACTGGGGGCGCCCCTGCACTTAATAGATGAAAAACTCTCCTTTGATCTGACTCCACAGCTGTGTGCCGTCTGCCCATGGTGCCCCAACCATGCACAGGACAGCCACCCATCTGGGCCTTTGATTCCACCGTCGGTCTGTGTGTGGCCTACAAAAAGGGCATCTGCCAGGCCAACGGCAACAAGTTCTACAGAAAGGCCGAGTGTGAGGAGTACTGTGGGCTGCAAAAAGATGGTGAGATGATAAAGGAGATACAAGGAAATGCAAAAATGCCGATCTGAGACATGTGTAGATTACGAAGAGGATTCTGGCACAACTATGTGGAGAAACTCCTCTGTCTTCTTGTAAATGCAACACCAAGCAACACACCAAATCTCCACCCACATATATATAACAAGTTTTTATTGTATTTTTGCTCTTTTGCTGAAGCAGCGCTCCTGGATGCAGATCCGTGAGTGAGATGAGGAAATATCTCAGCTCGTCTGAACTCTTCATAAAGAGACGCAACGTGGACCAGCATCACATTACAGCACAGTAAAGAAACAGGATTTAGCTGAAACACTAATGACCCAATAAAACAAGTCATAACCCGTTTCTCTTTTGTGTCTTCTGTGTTGCTGTTATTTAGTATGAACTTTGTTTATTGTTTAAAGGATTCCCATGATACACTGGAGTGATGATGGGATGACGTATTTTATAGGCAAACCCAGAAGTTAGCAATCGCCTCGGTACCCTCATCAAAAAGCCAATTGAATTTCAGAATTGGGTTTTGGATTATCGCTGAAAAAAAAGCTCTGTAGCAAACACGAGTTAAAGATTCTTCCACAGCTTTTGTGGTTTTCTAAAAGTCTAAAGTAAAAGAAGTAAAAACCTAATGTCAGGCTTTAAACAGACTACAATTACTATCCAGGTCTTCTATCCATTGATCAATCCACATGTTGTAAAGTTAGACTTAGAATAGTTTCCAACTGGAGTCGGCTTGTAAAGACAGAATAGTGGGTAGATGAGTCACAGTGACATTTAATGTCCCTGACAACTTCTGTAGTCTCATTTAGTCACTTAGCGACAGCCGTTTTCAAGACACGTAAGCGCTTTATAATTAAATTGTGGGACATTTAATGATGTATTTTATGTTGTAGAACAAAATGTGTAAATATCTTCAGCCCTGTGGTAACCACATACCTCATTTCAGGCATTTAACTGAAAACTAATTCAATAAACCCATCAACTCTGAGACAAGGGAACCAGAAGCTTTTTTAGGACTCTGACTACTGAAACACTAGTCGGGCGATTGCGAAGATGGCCGTGGTCCCCTCGCTCGGACTACAGCCTTCATTTTGGTCTCAACTGCGCACTTGTAAAATTTTGGTGACTTCATCTTGTCCCAGATAGTAAAACTGTGCCACACACCTACATCCGCCCCACACACCGCAAGAAAAGACTGCACTTAGGTGGTCCGCCCCTGTTTGCCAGATCAGAACCAGAAGCAGGCCATTGCGTGGTCAGATGTCAGCAGCTGATATTTCATTTATTTGGTGTAATAATTCTTGAAGGGCATTCTGAATCATCCCCCCCAAACTAAATGTGTAATGTAGAGGGTTAACCGCTGCCACTCATGAGACTTTTTTTTCTACCATAGGGTTAGAAGAAAAGAAAGAAAAGTAAAACTAAACTAAACTAAAGATTTTGAAATAATTAACACACACACACACAGCAGTGGGCTGTGTTGGACCACATACAGTGAAGGAATAGACATGGCCTCTGTTTGTCATTGACTCGACATAACCAGGAGGAGGCGATATTGCTTTATTTATTGATGATTTGTGTGGATTTCACACAATCTTAACTTCGAGACATGCACACACACTGACACATTTAAATAAAGAGTACACCTCCTCAGACAGCACCTCCTTATTTTGGTGTCACTAGCTCGTCTAACTCTCTCCTCACTGTTTATTGTCTTTACAGCAAATGAGTCATTCAATGCTGCAAGATCACCACATACACTCATTATTACTCTCTCT
>OMLP01001549.1:4287-24557 GCA_900302685.1 Spondyliosoma cantharus
GTCTGTTATTGATTGAAAAAAAATCCGTCCCATCATATATATATATATATATATACATATATATATATGTATATATATATACATATATATACATATATATATATATGTAATAATGTGAGCGTCTCGCGGCTCCTCATTATGTCCCCGATTGACAGTTCTGTGTTCAAACTAATTGCCCCCCGTTTGTTCGGGTGGGATGAGCTTGTGGAAATGATGTCCGAGAGAAATATTGATTATTAGCCCGCAACATGAAGTCTGTGCATAATCGTCATAAATGAGTTGCAGAGCAATGATAGGATTTTAAAGAGATGGGGTTATTCTTTTTTTGCTTGTATTTCATTGTTTTTGGTTTAGGTCCGTCAATGTTGATTATTGATCCCATTTTTTTTATTGCGAATTTAAATAAATCAGTTATTCAGATATTTTGCATTTTCCTTTTGTTGTAAACGACATTTTTTTTGTTGCATTGTTGAATAAAACGTGTTTATTCCACACATCCTAAAATGTTGTCTGATCACATTTGAGGCAAAAACATTTACATTTGTGCTTTTTAAAAATGCCTTTGTCCTGACAATTTTCCCCTCCAAATAAAGAAACTTGTATTACCTTTACGCTGTTGTAATGTAGAAGCACTCAACAGTGAAATCATAAAAAAATATATATATATATATGTAATTTTTATTTTTGTTGACGTCAGTCTGATTTGTCCCATTGTAATAATAATGGTAAGGTAATGTTATTGCTGCTGTGCCTGTCTTTTGTTGTACTTTCTGTCAGAGGATTGGTGTGTTGCATGTCTCTGCTCTAAGCCCCTGAGCAGGACACTGAGCGTGTTTGGCATCTGCTGGCCGGATCCAATCGCTCCCAATCAGCAGCAGGAGGGAAAGGTGTGGATGTGGATGGAATGAGGACAGGAAGCGGCTGCGTGCCATCACTCTGCTGCAAGAAAAATCGTGACTGACGGATTCCTCAGCCCTCCAGAAAGTGTCAGGGCGACTGCCTTGACCCTCAGGTGACTCTATCTTTCTCTCTGCTTTGCTGTTCCCTCACTACTTTCTCTCCCTTTTTCACTCTTTATCTCTCAAGCCAGTGCAATGAAAATCAGCAACATCTCTCACTTGAACAAAAATTTACTTTTACCAGCCTTTCATGAAAATGATATTGGAAAGCATCCTGTGTCCTTATAAGAGCCACCTCAAACGCTGAAAAAGACATCAAATAAAAAAGGACAAGACAATTGAATGCTGATAGCTTTATTTGTAGCAAGTAGAAAAAAAGGGGAGGGGGTGTTGTAAGGCACACAAAAGTTTAGAGACCATGTTGAGGCATATTTAAACCCTATGAAGTGAGGGTTTCACTCTGTAGCAAAGGGTCAGTCATGGTCTTCTTGTCCAGGGCAAAGGCCAAAGGTCAGTGTCCAGACATGGGGTTTGGGGAGTGCAAAGCTTAAAGGGGCGTGGAGGTTTAAGGGCGAGAGGAGGTCACTTGGGAATTCATGCTGGTCACTCGTTGTCAGAGTCATCGGCCGCACCAGTGATGGTGTAGGTTTGTTCCTGGTGGTCCATCTCCAGCACGTCGTCCTCGTTCTTGACCGTTCTGTAGAGTAGGAATGAAAATGAAGAGGGATGGGGTGACTAAAGAAGTTTGTTACGACCATTAAATATGATGGAGTTCTAAGCATCTTTTTTTCTGGCCTCATATTTGAGCCTGTCGTAAAACAGGATAAGACATTGTAAGTCGGTTCTTATTTATAGGTGGAGTGAGCGATTCTTGAGAAAAGATCACATTCCCAAGTCCTAATTTATCAACATTGTTGGGTTGTTACTGATGTGGCTCAGACTGAACCACCAACCCAAAATGTCAGTATTTGATGCCCTGGGAAGGAGACTCATCACTAAACTTTTTTCTCCAGTATCACTCAGCCCACCTTTCATGAATGAAATTATCCTTAAATGAAACAGAAAAGATACCTGATGGTACCTTTACCTGATGAGCACCGTCCTTCTCTCCGTCAGCTCAACAGCCTGCTCTGCGTAGGCATCGGTGTTGGCGCCCTGTCCTGACCCTGACAGTGCACCTACATCAGCTCCACCCACGCCCTCAGTTCCTCCACTGCCTCCGATTCCGCTACCCATTCCGGTAGGACCCATTCCACGATCTTTACCTCCATCCCTATCCATGCCTCCACCAGTTCCATTACCTGTGCCTCCACCAACCCCACCATTTCCTCCACTGACACCCATGCCACCTGAACCTGCACCCATTCCAGCACCACCCACACTGCTGTCACCCTTGCCTCCGGCGCCATGTCCCACATTTCCACCGACACCGGCACCCACACCTCCAGGACCTTTTCCCAACCCCCCAACACCAGCCCCAGCACCAAAGCTTCCAGTACCCACACCCCCTGCACCAGCTCCTAGACCTCCACCTGCACCCCCAGCTCCCAATCCATGACCATCAACCACATCTGCCCCACCTGCCTTACCAGCAGGACCTTTCTTGTCATCTGGACCTCCAGCACCCATTCTTCCACCCATTCCTACAGCACCACTGCTTGGACCAGTGCCCATGCCTCCTGTACCCATTCCCCCACCCATTCCGACTCCACTACCCATGCCTCCAACGCCTCCACCACTACCTCCAATCAATCCACCACCCATTCCAGCAACACCTCCCATGCCGCCCCCACCGAAGCTCATTCCAGCTCCAATGGTGGTGGTGCTACAGCTGGTCAGAGATAGGGTTTGCATCATGCCAGAGAGTCGCAGATCCTCTCCCTCGATAAGTTTTCTATAAGAAAAAAATGTATAAAAAAAATGAAAAATGAAAACTTTTGTTTCCATCACTTCAAATAAATTTCATGCCACTAAATCCATTTTTAAATTCTCCTTCACCTGTATGTTGTAATCTCAATCTCCAGAGACATCTTGACATTCAGGAGATCCTGGTACTCTCGCAGGTGCAGCGCAATTTTCTCCTTGGTGGTTTTCAGCTCAAGCTGCAGGGCCTCAATCCGAGCCTGTTACATTAACAGAGCCATGAAATCACTGTATGAATGGATTATTGTGGTGGCTTTAGGTCTGCATGCACAAAAACAAGTGTATGTGTATGTGTTAACAATTGACTCTGGTGTGACCAGGTGTGCCCCCTGGGGCTTCATGAACATAGCTTCACCTGCAGGTCTTCCAGCTCCTTCCTGTACTTTTCTTGCATCTCTCGGATCTGGGCCTCAAGAGCTTCATTCTTGGTCCTCATGCTATCCAAGTCACGTTCTTTGCTTTGGATCTGGAAACATTTTTATATGATCAAAGTCATTATAGTAATTTTTATATTACTGTCAATTAATTCTCAAATAGTCATTTTCACTTTCGATACTCACATCCTTTTTGGCACCTGCTATTTCTTCTCTAATGCTTCGGACCTTATCCACATGCCTTGTAGTCTTACTGGTGAGATCTTCAAACTTGTTTTTATACCATGAATCCATCTCCTAAAAATATAGGACAGACATTTTTACACAAATTTAGTTTGAGAAATTAACTGCAGACAGTGCTGACGTGTGATTAGTTTACCTGGAGATTTTTGGCCGCAATGTCATCATACTGGTTTTGGATTTGTTTCATAGCAGCTGCCAGGTCAGGGAGGGTGAATGCACTCTCAGCTGAGACGTGAGCTGCATAGATCTGTTTCATGAGCTCATCAATTTCCTGGCAAGAATAAATGTTTAGTACTCATGATATTGATAGGGAACCTAAATATTTCATTCTCACAAGACGATGTTATCCACCTGTTGATGGACGCGCTTTAGGAATTCAATTTCAACTTCCAGCTGCTCCAGCTTCTTCTCCAAGATGATGCGAGAGGAGGTGGCTTTGTCCACATCCTGAAGAAAACTGACTGTTATAATCATGTCAGTTTGGGACTGTAAATTAATTTGATGGTGGCTTATTAAATGTAACCTACAGGACGGAAGGCTTCAATGTCCAACTCGGCTTTCCTCCTCAGCTCCACTGCCTCCTCATATTTGATTTTGATTGCCTCTAGATGAGCAGCTGTGGACTCCTTAGCCGCCAAGGAGATGTCCTGAAAACCAAGAAGCCAGAAGTAAAATGGTCTTCTATCAGATTTGGAGGTGTGTGCACGGGTGTGTGCAAAATGTAGATCAGCCTCTTTTGCATTTTATATTTTAATTTCATTCTGTCTGTGTGTGTGTGTGTGTGTGTGTGTGTGTGTGTGTGTGTGTGTGTGTGTGTGTGTGTGCATCTGCCAAAGCATAATCAAGCCCTCTCATCTGTGCATAAAACATAGCTGAAGACAGCTGTACTCCATGACACCTTAACACGGTTAGGCACCTCTCCATTTGCCTGCCAGAAATAAGCCTGTTACCAGGTAAGGAACCTTGAAAACACCAAGTTGACGTCTTGTATCATTGCTTCGCTGGATCCTCTACAGCTCAGTGAGGTGTAAACCTCGCCTGAAACAAAGAATTCAGTCTTCGCGCTCTATTGAGCGCCTGAAATGTAAGAAAAGAAACAGGCGATGTGCTGCTTAGAAGATTCTGCCTCACCCGCTGAACTCTCATCTGGTCAGCAATCTTTTGCAGCTCCCTCAGCTGCTCCTCATATAAGAGGCGTAGACCTGTTGGCTTTTCAAAGCGGTTCTGGTAGGCCTCAATCTCTGCTTCAAGTAGCTTGTTCTGCTGCTCAAGTGACCGAACCTGTAAGCACAAGAAAACCTCCTCTGTAATTTCAAGTCACCACGATATGCTTCCTGTCTAGGTGCTAACAGAGGTGAGAGTAACGTGCTGCCATTTTTCAACGAAAGGCATTCTTAGCCAGGCCTGAAAAATCTGAATGAAGTGCAATGTGGTGAGTTTGAGGGCTGTTTTACCTTGTTGATGTAGACAGCCAGCCTGTCATTGAGGACAACCATCTCCTGTCTTTCACTTGTGCGGGTGCTGAGGAACTCTTGGTTCTCGGCAGCAGCCACATTCAGATCCATGGCAGGTTCTCCACTGGGCCCAACACATACCATGGCTCCTGCACTCACACTGACAATTCACCCATGAGCCAAAGATATACAATTTTAATTGGATTAGCATATCATGAGAAAAAAAAAGATGTTTCATGTGTTGAAAAGTAGTTTTACATTGCTTGAAAGAGACCTTGAGGGAGAGGCACTTACTTTGACATAAGGTCAAATATGTTACATAAGGTCAAATCTGTCTGTATGGCCTTTCTCATTGACACTACCTTTCCATACGGAGGTACAGTAGCTGACAGTGCTTACCCTGCTCCAATCATGCGAGTCCTGCGTGCAGCTGACACGGTCCTTCGTCCCACTGACTCCACACGCATGCTGCTGGCCCCGGCTCTGCAGGGGTAGCTGGCGGAGGCATGACGGGCGTCTCTCCTGGTGGGGGAAGGGCTGGACACCCTGACCTGGTAGGACGAGCTGCTGCTGTCCTCAAAGTGACGGCGGTAGGAAGAGATCCTCTCCGGGCTGCGGCTCATGGTGGCGGCAGCGATTGTTGCTTCTGGTTCTCTGAGGAAAACAAGAGAAATACTCGAGCAGGATCCGTCTGTAGTTAACTGCACTTCACGGCTGTTCCACCTTGTCTGCACTCCCTGATTATCAACCCGGCCTCAGGCTTTATACTTCCCATTGCAAGCCACGTCCCAGCTGTCAAAGACAGCCCAGTTCATGAAGCAACACTTGTGGAATCTTGAACCTCTGCATCAACTGAGGCTTGACCCGCTGCTCAGATATCTGTCAACAGCGTGTGAAGGGCAGAGCCGGGCTGGGACAGTGACTGGCGACATTACTGGAGGGTTCGCCCATTAGTCTCTGTTCAAAACAGAGTGTGATCATGTATCAGTCTCTCTTTTATCAGAAGCATAATGGGTTTTGCCAGGCTTATCGTACATCCACCACCTCGGTGTCCACTACAGCACTGGGCAGCAGACAGACATGCAGGAGAGCATGCAGGGTCCGGTCAGTCAAAGCAGCCAGTAGGTGCAGCACTGATGTGATGTGCTCTGATGGGACGAGGGACTTTAATTGAATGCTGAGCAGAAGCTAGAGGGTGAGCCTGTGAGGCTCTAGAGGAACAAAGAGCCCTGGCAAGATTTGACATAAATTAGTACTTATTAGTCTGGTCGGTTTTCAACATATTAAAAGCAGAATGTGCAGAAAAAAAAAATAAATTAACTGCTTCTGAGGGAAAATAAGGAGGCAGAAGACAAGGAGGAGGGGGTTGTAGTCTGGAGTTTACGGTTGACATGGCACAGTGATATGAGGGGAGAAAACAGTGGTCAGGTCTTTTCAGAGCAGTTCTCCATCGACACCTAGAAGGTCACATGGTCAGAGGTTAGTAAACGCTACACTGCCCTTCACGTGTACTGTGAACATGAACTGCCAGCAAGATTAACCCTCATAGAAAACCTAAAACTTGTACACGCAGAGAAAGATACATAGATCATAACCTGTCCAAAAGCCAGGTCATTTTTAGAGCACATTTGCGCCAATATAACTTGTAGAGCGCTTCTCTTTTTTTTTTGTTCCGGTGAAAGCCTGTCACGATGTATTATGCGAGCTTCTATTTTTTCCCATTGACCTCAGTTCTTGCAGCAGTGTGGGACTTTTGGGAGGAGGTGTACTCAGTTATGTGAACAATCCATCTCCACTAACAAGCTATCTTCAGGTTGCAACCAAATAACTCATCACTGTGGTATTTTCTATTACCATATTTATGACGCCTAATTTCAAATGCCAAAGCAACCTCACCACGCACCCACATTTAACCCCAAGCGGGACTCTAAAGGTGCTTAGGGTCAGATATTTAACTAATAGATTTGCCCATAAAACTTGTCAGAATTTGTAGTTGAAAACATTCAAAAATGAACTAAAGCTATCAACAGAATGTGAATAAATAGTGGTCTGTGGTCCCAGTCCAAATTGCCCTAGCTCAGGGCCGCTAAAGTTAGCAGCAGTTAGAGGTTGTGATATGGTGCCCCCTGTTTGTTTTGAGTATGAACTTGACAAGTGACCAATTCTTAGATATTGCACCTTCATATTGAGACAATTGCAATTTTATATCACAAGTGTTATGATACTCTCTGCTATAATAATGCAGCATCCTCTCACACAATGTCCCACCCACAACACTATCTGACTGGAAACATGTCACATTTTATAGCCTATAAACACTAAATAACCAGAATCTGCAAAATAACAAATAACCAGATGTATCAAATAAATGTAATGGAGACGAAGTATAAGTACAGTACCTGATAATTGTACTTAAGGACAGTATTTGAGTAAATTGTACTGTTTATTCCTTCACTGGTTGTTTGAAATTTTGATATCAGCAGTCTAAGTTTTACAGCAAACGAACATTGGTCCCAAATATGGGTTTTTAAGTCTGTATCGGCCTTGAAAAAGCCATGTTGGTTGACCCTAGTATTAACACTTTTGAATGAGATTATTTAAAGATGCATCTGGTAAGTCACTCAGAGGTCAGTGTCCTGTTCAGTGATAATGATTCAGTGTCACCTGAATTAAGGCCCTTGGATTACTTATAGATCTTGACTAAACTGATCCTGAGAATATATGTGGTCACTTGGACTTTCAACCTCAGTCGTAAAAGGGGGAGTTAATAGAGAACAAAGGTCCATGGCCGTGGTCGGCATTCTGTAGTAGATACATTCTTCTCAGTTGAAAACAAACACATTCATTATCATGGATGATGAAGGGACATGTTAATGTTTCCTGGAGGGTGGGTGGCAAATTCATACTGAGACACATTGGATATTAGACAGGGTCCTTCAATATCATAGATCATCTTAGCCCCAGAGGCTGTCACCTCAGCACTCAGTGCCTATTTATATTACAAATTAACCATTGTCTCATTGTCCACACATTGTAAAACAAATACAATAAAACACAAACTCACTTTTCCTATTGATCAAAACTATACTTTTATTTATTGAACAATGTTGGCAACAACTGCACTGACAGTTCCATCTAGGAGTTATTTAATATTCACAATACGTCAACTTAATGCTGAACTCTTCATATTATGCAATCAAAGACCTCTAACTCACAATCATACACACTTAAGTAGTCATTTGCATAGATAATTTAAAAACAAAAACTTTAGCACTTCATTGGTTGTTAATATTTGCAGTAATATTTAGAATAAACACTGGTTATTGATTATTCTCGTTTATTGTTAAAAAGTTGTAAAGGGTAGATAACTTGTTCTAAAGTAATTTCAAGCAATATTGCATAAGACTTGAGATCTTTTAGCAGCAGACATGATTGCTGATGTGCTCTGAGCCATCGCGTTTCAGTCTTTGGATTCGAAAATGAGGATAACAACTTCAATCACTGGTTCTTAAAACAAAAGAAAATAGAATAAACTTTAAAAAAAAAAAAACCTTTACAAGACTCCTTGTTAAACATTTTCCTTTTCCAGTCTGATCTAAAATCAATCTTTTTTTTTTAGAGAGCTTTCAATAATGTTTGTCACTGGGTCAATTATGTTGTTCATTTTTCACCCAGTCTTGCCATCCGCCTGGGTAATGCTGAACACTGAAAGACAGAGAAAAAGAAAGTAAATGAATGAACTGTTGCATCAACAGAGTTGTGTCAAAACGAAACTGCATTTCTGTTTCACAGGTATTAACACATAGTAATATGCTGCATTTACTAGTTTCACTGCTAGCCTCTTAAGCTAACAGTGTTTTTCTTATCATTCCGATACTGGAGATGTGGGATATCAGTCCTCTCAGTAGAGCACTGCAAGAAAGATTGTCATTATGCAACAAGAGGTCAGTAACCTCCAGCTGGAGAAATTTAGTACTATCTCGTGGTGAAATAAAACAGATATAAAACTCTGTTAACCAAATTCAGCCATAAAATGTACTCGTACTTTGGCCTTTGTCCAGACCAGAAAATTGGTAAACTGGTAAAAATTGGTAAACTTTTAACAACAACAAGAAGAAGCGAAAACATTTTCTTTATGGCTACAAGAGTTCAACAATTTGTGGATTGAATGAGGTGAAAACATTTTTTTTTTAAACAGATACTGTGTAAGCCATGACAAACATGTCTCACTCTTTGTATCCCAGTGAGACAGCTGTGTCGAGTGCCTTCTTGCTCCTGACCCCTGCCAGACAGCTGAACACAACGTTATCTGTCTGCTGGGGCATATCACCACCGTACTTTTCTTTGTACTCTTCAGGATCTAGCTGGAGGGCAGTGTTCACCTGTCCCACTGCAAAAGCAAAGAAGCAAAGACATTTAAATATATAAAACGCCACTCAACCTATATAAAACTGACAAAAGTATACTTTTAGTACGTCCTATTAAGTGTTTGTGGGAACTGTCGTAAGTGGTGTCAAAGCATTATACCTGCATACACTTTTCAGGATTATTAAAGGAAGAAAATTAGGAGACATGTCCTCCCTCAAACAATCCAACCCATGTTGAATTCAGTATTCAGTATTTGCAATTGACTGAACTGCACAATAAAAGCCTGCAATTATAAGAGCATATCTGATGTTTGTATGCTTAGTGTAATTTAGTTTCGTTTCGTTTTCGTTTCGCTTCCTAGCTTTTCCCTCGCGGGGTTGCGGTGATGTTGTTGTCCCCCTTTTTCAGGGGGATTACTGGAGCCTATCCCAGTGACTCGTTGGGCGAAGGCCAGGGTCCACCCCTGAATGAGTCGCCAGCTCATTGCAGGACCCTTACTGATGGCAGAGGCTAGTGCCAACTGCACATCAGGAGCAGTTGTGGGGTTCAGTATCTTGCTCAAGGATACTTCGGCATGTAGCTCAGTCCCACCCAGGGGAGCCTGGAATCGAACCAGTGACCTTCCGATCACTGATTGAGCTCTACCCACTGAGCTACAGCCTATACAGCCCCACAATGTAATTTAGTGATTTCAGTCAATTCTCAAATTTACTCTTGACATGCAGCGAACAGACACGATTGACTACATTTGTTGGTATAACATCAGTGGATTTGACCATATATTCCTGAAACCCATCTGTAATTTTAAGTGTACATTAGGCAGAGGAACACTCACGGGGAACGTTAATCGCCCCAGGGATGAAGCCGTACTCCCTGAGCTCCCAGGGCTCTCTGACATCTATAACTACGGATTTCCGGGCAGCCAGGAGCAGCTTCAGCTGGTCATAACTCACATCTGTGCTCGGTGGTCCTGAACTGAACCTGCGGAGCAGCAGCCCTGTACCTGAAAGCAAAACAAACATGTCATATCCATAAACGACTTGAAAACATAATAGTGAGTCACGAGCCGACGAGTTGACACACACGGACAGAAGATAAATTAACGTTAGCATATTAATACAACGGCAAAACTCACTTTTGCAGCAGAGGTGAGTGTTGGACACAGGGCTTTGTCCTCCAGGGACGGAAGCCACAGGAAGGACGGTACTGTTCCATAACACCCGCTGGGCAACCCGTGTAAACCTCCAACACCTTCTGAGAGCCATGTGTGATTATTGTTACACCGCGTATTAACACTTTGTCAACATAAATTCCTAATTGCTCATACGGCGTGAGGAGGCGACCATAAAACATACGCCACTTCCGATGCCAACAAGGACTTGCGCGTGCGCAGATGTACGGAACAGTTCACGGACAAGAAATAATATCTGCTTTTGACTTGTTGTCGAACTCAAACGCAAGACATGAACCTAAAATGTCAAAAGTAAGACAATTATGAACACAGATCAGCGGCATGTAGCGACATCTAGTGCACTTAATAATTATCGAGGTCATATACATGAGAATCATTGACTTATCATGAGTTCTCAACACACAGCCGTGCCATGTCGCTTTCATTTGCACTTTTACAAACATTATAGATTTCTCTTAGATGTCTCCGTAACTAAAATATGATAACAAACGTATCAATCTGTGCGTGTTCTTGTATTATAAAACGTAGAAAACGCTCTTGAATGCCTCGGAACCGGTGAAACTATGGCCCTGTCATGGAATTTCCCATTGTACATGAATGCAACATCCGACCAAACTGAGCTGCCGTAGTGCGTCACATGTTGACTAAGGCTTTGCTAGTTGATGCTACCGAAAGCTTGACAAATTTTACAGTGTCGAAGGCAAACAACGACAAATTATTAACATAACTGTTCTGCTGTTGTCGGAACTCTGTACTTTGCCTCGAAATGCCGTAATATCGGTCGGTACTTTTGGATAAAGCACACGTGTTAATGTTTTATTTATTCTGACAAGCTAATGTAGCTAGCTTGTTTGCTAGCCAGGAAGACTTGACATCTCCCCGTTGGCTCCAGGTTAGGTAACATTGTCAACATAGGAGCTAAAATAAAGAGGTGAGTTTATGTCACTTTTTCGCCAAATGTCACTTTGAAAAAAGTTCTTCATTCATTGTTTACATTTCTTGAACGACATGAAGGCCTTTCATGCTCTACCAAAAATGAGGGACGGGGCTAATTGAGGCTTCTTAACACGGTCATAAACTTGTCCGTTTTTACTTATTCTTGATATAGTGTCACCTTTTATCTGACTGACAAGTGACATAATGTGCAATCCTTTAGTACATTTTGACAGTTGTACATGTTCTTATGTTTTGGCTAAGTCATTCTGTATAATTGTTTAGAAATAGTATTCTGACGAGGGATAAGGGACTTTCTTTCTACAATTCCTTCACAGTTTATCTGCTGCAAATACAAATACCCTCACAATAGAGCACTCTAAACTCACAGTCATTGATTCATTGACACCTAAAATCCACTGTTCTCCAGTACAAAGGCAATACATTCAGGTATGTTATACAAAAATACTTTGGCACTGTAGCTAGAACTTATTGTGTGCCTCAGTTAATACATTGAAAGAGTGCAAGGTCTGCTTCGCTCAAATATCTTTGTTAAAACACAGTTATGAGGTCGCTTTATTTTGTTTAGTAACATATATTTTCGTCCTCCATCCTCCCATCCAGAGCTCCAGATGCGGCTAAAGGACCCCTTCTCTTTGAAAGCCGCCGATATGACTAAGCGGACTAATAAACCGCGGAAACCTCGAGATGAGGAGTCATCAGATGAAGTTAGTGGTAAGTCTCTGAAGCGGTACAGGGCACCAGACAGGCTGAAGTTCTAGGACAATGGATAGTGAATGGGATTAGCTCTTAAATGCTGCCTTAACAACAAGGTATGTATTTAGGACTTTCTGTTAAAAGTTCATTCATTAATGAATTTACCAAGTACATTCATTTACTGAAGCAAGAGCAGACAGCACCAGGTGCTCTGAGGTCTGAGTTAGTCATTTCTAGGTGAAAGCGAGGTGCTCTTGAAGTTGAACTAATCTGCTTAGAAAAAGGAAGCACATAGGCTTACTTCAGGCACACTTGCACAGAGCTAAGAATTACAAGATTTTATAAATGTGTCCTATCAGACCAGGGCAAAAACGGTATGTTATTGAATCCCCATGACAGTAGTGGAATATGTGTTGTCGGGAATTCATCTTAAAATGGATAAATATGCTGCTTCTAAGTTTTATAAGAAGAGGGTCCCACCTTGTATAGGCTACAACAGCTGTTGCATATTGTCTCACCATAACTCAGAATTCCAAATTGGTGTCTGAAATTGATTGAAAGGTAATGTATATATATTTTTTGTGTGTCTTTTTTAACCAGGGTTGACTTGCCAGCATGTGAGTAAGGCTGTGGACCTGAACTCAGTGAAGAAATCTGTGCTCTCCAGTGTGTGGTTGATGTGTTCTGAGTGCCTAAAGGAGAGGACAATGGTCGATGGAGAGCCGGCAGCATCCCATGACATTGTGGTGTGTTTAAAGTGTGGTTTCCAGGTAATGACTATTTATTCAAAAATAAAAAATGAAAACACAATACATCACAGCACACTGTACTTTAGCAGTACACCACATTAACCAAATATTTGGTTTATTTTCAACGATCCAAAATGCCAGTAGACAGAAGGGCATTATGTAATTGACTAATGTGTATTTACTTGCCAATTTCGTTGCTTTTATGCATATATAACAGGAAGCATTTATGATTTGATAGTGTGTCTGCCACCAAAACACTTTAGCAGGAATTTAACAGACACCCACATCACATCACATCGCAATATAAAAATCACGAGAGGTTGCACATTTTTAATAAATCAATACAATATCATGTCTTTGCATACATGATTTAAAAAAAAAAAAAATCTATATTGCTTTAGTGCTACCACATGCAAGTGTGGCTTTATTGACGTGGGATTTTTACCTGATTTTTTTAAATTTAATGTATCTGTCTTACAGGGTTGTAACCAGTCAGGGATCCAGCACGCTGTCAAGCACCACCAAGCTTTTCATCCAGAGTCTCATTGCATCACCATCAGTTTAAGCACGTGGAAGGCCTGGTGAGAAACCTCAGAACGGCATTCCTTATAAACTAATGAAAAAGCCATGACTGTACACGCTACCAATGTGTGTCAACTTGAGATGACACGTATCAATATGGCGCCAGTGTTTGTGTTTATATAGGAAACAACAGAGAACTGATGTGGGTGTTTTTGACATACATTATCTACCATAGATGTGTGCTTTCCGAAAGTCAGGTATACATTGTTTTACATAATTTCAGATGTTTGACTGGCAAGTCTTCATTAATTAACAATTCTTTATAAGTAATATAGTATTCCATACCAGGGCTGAACGATATAGCCTAAAAATTGAATCTTCGATTTTTTTACACCAAACTCAATTTGCAATTTGAATAGATTTTTTTTTCCTTCTTAAAAACAAACTACAAATGACAAAGAAATTATTAAAAGCATTGCTTTTATTTTAATGCTTTTATTGAAAACAAAATTGCCCTGCCATTTTAAACAGTGCACCTTCAAACTGACTTGAAAAAAAGTGTCCCTTTTTGATAAAATGCTTTTGTAAACATAAATTGAACACATTAACACAGATTGCATGTTTTTATAAAAAACACAAAAACGCATCAGTTTCCCCATTGGGATTTATAAAGTGTGAACATAACTTTCATCAAATACTTTTTTGTATCCCTGAAGATATGTTGTAAACTAAATTAAACTTCTGCATGCATTGCATAGTAAACATCCCACGTTGGTAGATGACATGAGATGTGTGCTTGTCTATTTTACACATTTTTGGCAAGGAAGACAAGGCTGTCTCTTACTTCTGGCTTGAGACATTCTCCGTTGTGGCTTCATAGCACAAACCTGGGGTCGAAAGTTTTCAGCATGTGGATGAACCTCCGGCTTTTCCACGGTACATATGGGCACCATATCTTTAGCGATATGCAACGTGACTGCTTCTGTAACAGCTGTGCACCAGGACCCTTTCTTATCATACAGGACACAATGATTAAATGACTCTGCTAATGTTGACTGCTTTATAGCCGGTGTTTGTGGGCTGCCGCTGTCTTGTACATCTCGTAGTGAACAACAAGTGTCCCATTGAGATAAATGTGTGATAAAACAGCCTTTAAACAAACTTTGCAGTGGACGAGACAGTGTCTTTTTAGGAGCGAACTGTTGGCTTGCTGCCATGTTGTTGTGTTTGTTTCTCTGTAGAAAGTCAATGCAGGGGGAGGGCAGAGCTCACTATGAACTGGGGAGCAGCGGCAGAGCAAGTTAAAGAGAAAATCGATTTTAATTTTTTAAAATCGTTTTAGACCACAAACTCGAATTAATCGATTTAACCGATTTATCGCCCTGCCCTATTCCATACTAATACTTCGATTGTGTTTATGAATGGTTTCCATTTCAGCCTAGTATTTCTGTTCTCAAATATTAAATCATTTCAACATTTATGTTCTTTTTTAAATTCCACGGTAACTTAAAGCCTTTCTGTGTTTGTCTATGAATCGTTATTCTAACAGGTGTTTTGAATGCAATGAGGAGCTTTCCACTCACTGCAACAAGAAGGTTTTGGCTCAGACCTTGGACTTTTTACAAAAGCACTCTGTCAAGGCAACGTCAGGTAAGGTGTTTTCCTTCTCGGAGGTCTGGCCTCCTACTGTTGTTGAAAAAAAGCTTTTATTGGGCACATGCCGTACGTACATCCTCATTACTATTTCAGCAAGGTTAAATTCAGCTCAGTTAGAGTTTTATACAAATATTTCTTCAATTTAGTAGCCATGTCTTCAGTTAAAGTAGACCATGATTGGCCTTGAACACATACGACTTATAATAACAACTAGATATTAATGGAACATCTTTCTGTGGAATAATCTGCACTGATGTACCACAAACAAGGTTTCCTGTGTGCTAGTGTCCTTATGAACCACAGTCTAATAATACAATAACACAATGACTGTATACCAGACTATTACTGGCTGTCTTGTTACTAGTTCCATGGCTGTTGAACAAAGTACATTTAGACAGATGAACTGGATTACCTGATCACAAAGGTTCAAATTTGTAATTGTCAGTGGTCCAGCTACTTACCTTGAACTGACTGTAGTACACCTGCTCCCCCTGGTGGCTGTGATCATCAGAATCCCTGGACTTCATCCTCAGTGTGGAGACAGCCTATGTGTGATGAGCAAGACCACTCTGTGTTAGAGACATTACTTCATATGGATGCAACCAACTCTCCGTTGATTTTATATAGCTGCATTGGGCTTACAGAGCCCTTTTTTCATGTCTTCTGAGGGTTATAAATGTAGACTTCTACATCTTTGACACTGACAAACAGTGTAACTATCACTGAAAAGAAAAAAAAAAACACATTATATACACGTGTTGCATATCACTAACTAGAATTTGAGTTTGAAGACAATTTGAGTTGTATCGTAGCAGGTTGTGTTCATACTGATACAGCCCTACTTTCAGTCTTATGTCCTCTCACCTCACTCAGGCCACCTGAGCCCTCCTCGCCCAGTCAGTCAACCATATAGATATTAAACCCCCCCCCCAACCCCTTTCTGTGCTTACCCATTCATACACCTTCTGTTCTGTAACTCTCCTGCTGTGTGCTGGCATGTTGAGAGGCCTCTTACCAAGCTGAAGCTGATCAGGGTGGTGGGCATCACCACTTTCGGTCTTACTGGCTGCCTCCACTAAGCCCAGTTGCCAGTGGCCAGAGGCCAGCCGCCGTGGCCCGGTCCGGCTGGTTCACCATCGGTCTCTCAGCCACAGCTTTAGAGTTGCGGGATGATGATGCTGCAGCAATTCCCCCAACCCTCACCCCCACCCTGCACATCGCATGACTGCACACATTAGAGGAATTAGGCGCTTGAGTGATGCTTCCCGGCTGGGTTCCCTGAAGAACAAGAGCAGCTGCGTGGGGTTCAGCCACTGCTCTGTCGTTCTTTGTCTTTCCATCGCTATCTGTTTCTGTCCCTTGCTTCCTCTGTCAAGCCGCTGTATGTCTCACCACCTCTGGGCCTGTGTGCTGCACTAGTGGGAGCCAGGGTCCTCAACAAGTCAGAGTGACTGGATCCTCACAGCTGGAGTGCACTTACTCTCAGCGGACTCGCAAATACCCTATTTTATTTTTATTTTTATGTTGCATTTTTTGGCCTTTACAAAGGAGGTTATGTTTAAGTAATACATTTTATTGAGTTCTCATGGTACAGTGTATTCTTTTGTAATGGAAGCACAAGCTCTCCCTGGAACAGAATCTGAATATGTTTCGTTTGCCAAGTACATTACATACCCAAGGAATTTGCAGACTCTTTGATTAAAACGTGTTTTTAGAGGGCTTATATACTTTGTGATACACAGCTACACCCAAACACACAGGGTTTTGGGCTCAAACAGGACCTCAACGAGTACAAGAAATATCTTACTGAAGTATTTACAAAGTAGACATGCTGTACAGTTGGTTGACAAATGCAGACATGCAGTTTCCATTTTCAATCTCCATCAGACTTCTTATGACAAACAAGTTCACTTTCAATTCAATGTTCATGTTTCTTCACACACATGGTGTGGTTTTAGAAGATAAACTCATGTGTACAGTACCAGTTTTTTATGTATTAGAAATGTATTCTAATACCACGTTTCAACCAATCTTTGGGGGTCTGCACTGTTTTTTTTAAATGCAGGTAGAACTGCTAAAAATTGCGTATTGATCCCATTCCCACTTCCCACGTAAGTAAGCTGGTCTGTGATTTTTATCCAAAGTGTAACATTGTACGTCAGTGATGTGTTTTGCCCCAGAAACAGTTGTAACATAAAAGAAAACAACTATAGAGCCATTGTTAAAGAAGCGGTAGATGAATTATGTGTCACAGCCCTTGCAAAATGATAAATTTTCACTATAATAATTCTGTCCAATAAAATGTTCTCTTTTTAATTTAATTATATTATCCCCATTCAAGTTAGCAGGGCGCCAAACAGGAAGCTAGCCGGGATGTTGAGCTTTTTTGGCTTCAAAACGCCACTGAGCAGAATGAACGGGGCTCCACCTCCAATACTGTGTCCAGTAATAAAACGTCCTTGAATAGACCGCATCCCAAATTCCTTTCGTATTGATGTGCCACCACCGGATGTTGATAACGGGCCATCACTTCTCACAGTGAAAACTAGTGTTTACCCAAGTCTTGCGTTTAGATCAAAGCCAAGCTGAGCCAAGATGATCAAAACCCTGCGTCTACTGCAGAGTCAATCAACCCGGGTGTAAATGCAGTTTACACATTCCCATTGCACACAAAAGCCCAATCTTAGTGGGTTTAAGTGGCATTTTTGACGAGTGGAAAAGGGGTATTAAATGCATTGTGATTCTCATTTGAAAGATCACGTCTCAATGAAGAAAATTCTAAAATATAGAATTTAAACCCAATTCTCAACTATGTGAATACCTGTAAGAAAATTATAAGACCAGGCTGTATATATATATTTTTTTTAAACAAAGTGAAGGTTGAAATGTAAGGCACATAATAATGCACGTCATGTTTATGTTCTAAGCTAGACTATTTCAGGAAATTTGATAAGGAAATTAATTTGTTAATTTTATTTATGGATCATTGAAAAATAATGTATAGAAGTAAATAAATCTCAATGCATAAATCATAATGTAGTATCGCATCGTAGCCCTCTGAATCATAACCATATCAAATAGTGAGCTGAGCAGAGATTCCTACTGCTGTGAGTGTGTATTTTATATGTCCGTATACCTGTGGAATTGCCCTTTAGCGGACACGGTGCCTACCAACGGTCAACGTTGGTGGGAAACGATTTGCTAAGCTGGGCAGTCGATATCTGCAGCTTTCCCCTTTGCCTCTTTAAATTACCTGTCACCTTCCCTGCCACCCGATTGTTCCACACCGGTCGGCCAAATTGGTATAGAGGCGGGCAGCCATTGTTCCAGCAAAATAAGTGGTTGTTGTCTGCTGAGGAGCTTGTGAAATTGCATTTCAGTATGAAGGCCATGTTTTCAGAAGAAGCTGCTGTTGTACTGTTTTTCCTATAGACCTCACCACAAAAGATCCCAAGCAAGGATTTTTTTTTTCAGAATCTATAATAATTTTGTACAACAACAGCTCAGGGTAGAAAGAAAGTCGATTAACTGTGCTCTCTCACCATCAAGGCCTTCAGCTCAAGTACCAGAGTCCCAGTAAAAAGCGAATTGACCTCAGGGAGCTACACTCACTAGTCTTTGTGTAGCAAATTGAAATGTTGGTTCTGAAAAGGCATCAGAGCTTGTTTCTTATTGGAATCTGACAATTCTGTCTTGTTTAATGGTAGTGATTATTATCAATTGCTTTATTACCACATCATTGTGTTCTTTCATTGTTAATTTTGCAACTTTAAAAATTCAGTAATAAACTATTCAGCTTGATGCCATAAGTATATTTTAAAATTGGTTTCTGTGTCTTCAGTCCATTTAGACATCGTAGATAGAAACATTATATCCCTGACATTGTCTTGGTTTGGCAAAAAGATTTGATACAAGGTTTATATTTTAGTTATAAACCATTTATTCAAAATATAATAATTTTGTGTGGTGATGATAATAAAGCTCTATCCTTGTGGGATTATGGCCTAAGAACAAACAACCAGAAAGACCGAATCTGTTTGATGAAACTCTTTAAGCACTATTTATATAATTAAAATGCTATTTTTTTGAGCGCAAGGCAGAATTATATAAAATTAGGCTGGATTAAATGGGTTGTATGGCATTGCAAAGTGCTGTTGTAGTTTTGTTTTTTCACTGAAATGGCTGTCAAAGTTTCAGATTTTAAACCAATCATGTGCCCAGTGTGTTGGATTGAGTGCTGTCATGGTGTGCTTACATGCTGTTTGTCTGCATTAACTGTTTGACTCTGAAGACACACGCTACTTCTACATGTCAGTACTTGCATCTAGCAGTAATTGTAATTGTCATGTGTTTCTTTTCTTCATTGATATCTCCTTTGACTTTCCCTCCTCTCTAAGACCTTGACTTTCTGCACTTTATTCACCTGGTTTTCTGCCTCCGGTTGTTGATTTTGGAAACCATAGTCTTTAGTTTCCTGTCAGTTTAGCTCAGCCGAGTGAGTCAGTAGCCAGTAAGATGCTTGTCCCCTGGTGGTGCTTTCATGGAGGTAATCAAGGGTGATTCTGTCTTTATTCCCACCACCGCACATGAAAGTAGGCCAGATAGTGTGGGTAGCAAAAGCTGTGTGTATAAATATATATATATGTGTGCATGTTTGTGTGTCTGTAAGTAACATGGCACTGGGTTCTCTTGGCCTCAGATGGCAAGGAAACAGGCTTTTCATGCCCTGCAGTCACAACAAATTAGTGAATTAATAAGACATTTGGTGTTGCCTGGCCTTCCTCTTGACTGCCTGCTCTGCATGAAGGGAGCTGGCCTTGGCCCTCCACACTGCTGCACTGCAAGTGAACATGGAGGCACAAAGCCCACTGGCCAAACAATTTTATGGCCTCTCAGCCCAACTGTGATCCAGATAAGGCAGGAAATGAAAAGGTCATTTAATGTACTCTTTGGCTGTATTAAATCTTCATCAATCAATCATCATTACACATTTTGAAAGATTTCAGTTAAGCTTAGGTGTGTGTGTGCGTGTGTGTGTGTGCGTGTGTGTGTGCGCGCGCGTGTGTGTGTGTGTGTGTGTGTGTTTTGTGTGTTGTTGTTGCAAGCACTGCAGTACTGTCCCCTGTAAAAGTAAACAAGTCCCATGTTACTTTGTGTATCTCTTGTGTGAAAAAGAGCAGGGAGTGCAGGAGGTGTTGGTGTACATGCGTGCATGTGGGCGATCCTGAGCACCGTGATGC
>OMLP01001552.1:0-10000 GCA_900302685.1 Spondyliosoma cantharus
TTCTATCATTTAAAAATATAAAATTGCAACAGGGATTTCTGACACAACTTTACATCCATAAAGTGACTGTCGCAATTTTACTGTTTATATATACAGCATGTATAGATCATTTGCTTTGATGACAGCTTTGCACACTTCTGGCATTCTCTCAGTCAGATTCATGAGGTAGTCACCTGGAATTGTTTAGAATTAACAGGTGTGCCTTGTCTAGAGTTCTGTTCCGTTTTCTATTCCGCTTTTCCCTCACGGGGTCACGGTGATGTTGCCCCCTTTTTCAGGGGGATTACTGGAGCCTATCCCAGTTACTTGAGGGTAGGGTACACCCAGGGTACACCCCTGAATGAGTCGCCAGCTCATTGCAGGACTCTTACTGATGGCAGAGGCTGCCGCGCATGGTGCCAACTGCACATCAGGAGCAATTTTGGGGTTCAGTATCTTGCTCAAGGACACTTCGGCATGTAACTCAGTCCCGCCCAGGGGAGCCTGGATTCGAACCAGCAACCTTTCCGATCACTGATCGAACGGCTCTACCCACTGAGCTACAACTTTATTGTTTTTCGCAAATATTCACTCATTTTGAATTTCATTTCTGCAACACATTCCAAAAGAGCTGGGACAGCGGCATGTTTAACACTGTGTTACATCACCTTTCCTTTTAACAACACTCAACAAGTGTTTGGGAACAGAGGACACTAATTGTTGAAGCTTTGTAGGTGGAATTCTTTCCCATTCTTGCTTCATGTAGGACTTCAGTTGCTCAGTCTGGGGTCTCCGTTGTTGTATTTTGAGCTTCATAATGCACCACACATTTTAAATGGGAGTCAGGTCTGGGATGCCAGTCTAGTACCCGCACTCGTTACGAAGCCACACTGTTTGCACGCGTCTGTTGTGACACGTGCAGAATGTGGCTTGGCATTGTCTTGCTGAAATAAGTAGGGATGTCCCTGAAAAAGATGTTGCTTGGATGGCAGCATTATGTTGCTCCAAAACCTACCTTTCAGCATGTATGGTGCCTTCACAGATGTACAAATTACCCATGATGCCACGGGCACTAACACACTAACTATTTGCTCACGTGGTTGTTCACAAAGTGGTGAACCTCGCTCCATCCTTGCTTGTGAACGAGTGAGCCTTTTGGGGATGCTCCTTTTATACCCAATCATGACACTTTCCAATTAACCTGTTCACCTGTGCAATGTTCCAAACAGGTGGGGGTTTTTTTAGCTTTCCTCAACTTTCCCAGTCTTTTGTTGCTGCTGTCACAGCTTTTTTGGAATGTGTTGCAGGCATCAAATTCAAAATTAGTGAATATTTGAAAAAAACAATCAAGTTTATAAGTTTGAACATTGAATATCTTGTCTTTGTAGTGTAATTCAATTTAATATAAGTCGAAAAGTATTTGCAAATCATTTTATTCTGTTTTGTTCTGATTTACATTTTACACAATGTCTCAACTTCATTGGAATTGGGGTTTGTAATTAAAACAGTGTGTCTGAACTAAACTAACTGCCCTCCCAAACCTTTGTCTTTTTAGGAGCAAAATTCCTGTCCAGCCACCTCCAGTGATGAATTATCACCCTGCATTTTATTCTCATCTGCAACTGCCCCCCCAGTGGACATCTGTGTCTATACATTACATCCGCTGACATCTTTGACCACCATGCCATGACAATACCCTCTATACTGTGAACACCTGCACATCCCATTATGAAGAGAGTCTAAAAACATATATACTAGCTATAGTATTTGTTCAAATGTTTCCTTATATTTTTATTCAAGTTTTGCTTTATTTTAATTTGTGTTTGACTGTTGCAGTAATTAGCTTTCTTTTTTTATGCACCAAACACCGAGGAAAATTCCTTCCTCTAAAATAGGAGGGACATTTTAGTGTCCACTTTTTGCACTGATATTTTTGTAAATTGTGTTAACTATGTAATAAATGGGGAAAAAATGAAAGGATTTTTGTGTTTAAAATAACTGAAATGAAACATTCCAACCTGCTGGAAAGGCTTTGCCAGTTTTACTCAAATGTAGGTTACAGTGGTTGTTTAGTATGCCTCCCTGCACAGACCTGTGTTTGTTACACCAATAGAATGATGAGCTTTTCTCAGATTTTTGTATGAATGTATAGCACTTGGGGCGGCTATAGCTCAGTGGGTAGAGCCATTCGATTAGTGATCGGAAGGTGGAAAATGGGCAACATAAGTGCGACCCTCGGTGGAAAGAGAAAATTAATGAGTGAAAAAAAAAAAAAGAATAATTTTCAAAGAAACAAATGAAATATATAAGATAATTTGAACTAAACCTTTACAAAGGGAAGAATACTGCCCCCTTTTTGTTTGATAACTTAATCAATAACTTACATCAGTAGTGACCACACTTGGCCTTCGTTTTGGGACTGCATCTTGCATCTTGATGGTTGTTAGTGCCAAAAAAATCTCCTCATTGTCTCTAGGACCACATTTTGGCATAATGACACACATAGACACACCCACACCCACACACACACACACACACAGAAGCTCACAAGGTGAAAACAGTGTAAAAGTTCAAGTTAAAAAAAACAATATACCATATGTATATGAAAGATGATTAGGGCTGCTTTGAAAAATGTCAGGGTCAGGTCAGGCTTCTGAGAAATGCAGTCCAAATACAAGATACATAAATATAGATGGCAAGAATTCTAAGTAAATATAAGAAAACACAAAATACACAAAGAGTGTGTCAGCATGGGAAGCTTGGGTGACTCGAAACAGATCATTTGGCGGTCATTATATGTCTCTCAAATCATAACTGTTTTGCACTTGTCTTGTAGAAATGCATTTTTCAATCTACATTAATATGTAGTACGACTGCTTGTCTTTTCTCTTGTCAGCGGGAGAAGGAACAGGAGGAGAAGATACTAGAGGAAGCCCAATTAATGGAGTTTGTCAGAGTCCGACAGAACCTGAGAAAGATCCACTCTGCCATCCAGAACAAGGCGGGATACTCCTTAAGTGCTCCAGAAGAATTCACTCAACATGTGGAATGAACTCTGCTCTTATCTGACGTTATTCAACACCTACTGTTACCTGCAGTAACAACAATGTGCTTGAAAGACAATTTAATACAAATTTGATTCTGATCGACAAAGATTATGGATAATAATGGAAACAGTTTTCTTTTATAGTTATGTAACGAAATGCCATTTGACACTTCGTGTAAGGTAAACATTTTTAAGCGTTTGAGCTTGATATACAGTTGTGATCAAAAGTTGACATACACTTGTTAGGAAGATGTACAGTATATCTTGGCAGTTTTCAGTTCCAATGATTTCTACAGCTCTCATGTTTCTGTGATGGAATGAGTGGAACACATACTACTTTGTCACAAAAACATTCATGAAGTTTGGTTCGGTAATTAATTGATTATGGATATTTGGTTAATTGTCCCTTTGTCATTTTCACCTTGATTAGTTGCTATGACAAGCTTCTGGTCGTCCTCTGGCTGAATTTCTTACTCCTCATGACAGAATGGTTGAAGTTCAACTGAATTTGTTGGCTTCCTGCCACAGACTTGTTTCTTCAGCACAGTCCACATGTTCTCAATGAGGTTCAAGTCAGGACTGATGATTTTAGACTTTCCTGATGAATCTGGAGATAATCCTCAACAACAGCCCCACAGCATAATACCAGCACCATCAGTTGAGTTTTAAGGTGTTGCATCTGGATAAAGAGCTTCTGTCTGGGGCGACCGTGGCTCAGGTGGTAGAGTGGGTTGACCAATGTTCGGAGGGTCTGCGGTTAGATCCCTGCCCTTGCCACTTGTGTCATGGTCGTTTTGTCCTTGGGCAAGACACTTCACCCACCTTGCCTCGTGTGAATGTGTATGACTGCTGTACGTTTGAGGGGGTGGTCAAAGGGGCCGTTGGCGCAAAATGGCAGCCACGTTTCCGTCCACCACCAGTATGACTGTGTGTGAATGAATGATAGAACCTGGAACCCTGTTAGGCACTTTGAGTACCTAGAAAAGCGCCATACATCCAATCCATTATTATTTCTTGTACGGCATGTTGATGTAAAACACACTTGACTGTGGACACTGACAGCTGTCTTCCAGCTTTTTGGTGGTTTTTGGTTGACTCTTGACATCCTGACCAGTTTCTCTCAGCAGCAGGTGATAGTTTGTGTTTTCTGATGGTGGCAGTGACACAACTGTGCCATGCACTTTATACCTACAAACAGTTGTTTGTACAGTTGATCTTGGGACCCGTAACTACTTTGAAATGGCTCTAAGTGACTTTCCTGACTTGTTCAAATTAATAATGAGCTCTTTCAGATCAATGCTGAGCTCCTTAGACTTTCATATTGTAGTGTTTGTGGATGAGTCTAATGGTCGTATCAAACAGGTCCAATTAAAATGGAATAAGATCAAAATGGAGAAAAATCATCACCTGTCAATCATAATCACTCAGAAGAAGTTAAGAGGCCATGCTACAAAGACAATTTGACACAACTTTTCTATCATCACCTAAAACAAAATGATATTTTTGATCAAGCAGATTTGGTCACATTTTCATGAATTTTTTATAAATTCATTACTGAATCAAACTTCATTAATGTTTTTTGTGACAAAGTAGTATGTGTTGCACTCATTCCATAACAAAAACATTAGAGCTGTAGAAATCATTGGAACTGAAGACTGCCATGATACACTTTTTTCTTTACAAGTGGATGGAAACTTTTGACCACTACTGTAGTAGCTAGGTATCATTAGTTTGTTGTAGAAAAACTATATGATCTCCTTTGACTTGTCAAATGTGTTATCATCATTATGATTGTATATGCATGTCAATGATTTCTTGATCTCAGCTAATGAAACTACTGATATTTTTCTATTTAAATGCCGGAGTGAGACAATCTGCATGTTAATATGCTTACAAAGAAGAAATATGCTGATGCTAAGAAGTTATAATGTTTACCCAACACATCATGATATCCAAACAACTGAATAGGTTGACTGCCATTAGCTCCTGAAATGACATTTATCACCTCTCAAAACAACATGAATATTGCAGCGTATGTGGTGTACGAGACCTCAGCTGTATGCTCACAGTTGGTTAGGTTTAGGCATTATAACTACTTGGTTACATTTAGAATAATATTGTAGTTTGGCTTAAGATAACTACATTACTTATTTAACTTCAGTTAATAATGCACCTACATTACTTTAAGTAGGCAGTCTTGTGCATGAACATGTGAACAATGTGCCCATATTTTTTTGCAAACAGTGGACTGAACATATTTGTTTGCAACCACTGAACATGAACAGGAGTATTGTAAACTCCCATTAGAATTAACAACGCTGATAAGAGTGACTAGACATTATTAAATGGAACAGGGTAATGTTTCAAGTTTATTGCAATTTAATACAAACCCTCTGGTGGGCAACACTGATTGTAATAGCAAAAACAGTCTTCAACACGGAAAACGGATAAATAATCACAGAGGACGATCAGCGTTGGATTTATATATATAGGTCTATTTTAAGTCTCCAAGAAGATGCTGCAAGGCTGGATTATGAAGCTGCTGAAAAGGATATGATCGCACCAGAGGCTTCATTATTTACACAACAGGGAAACAAAGTAAGTCTGTCACACGATAAAGCTTTCCAGAGATATTAAGTATGCCATATATAACATATTTTGTCAGCGTATATGATGTTGACCACGAGCTCGGGAGGTAAAACATTTTTTGACTTTACAAAGGGAATAATTTCACAGTAATGCATGTGTTAAAACGCCAAAACTATTGGGGGCAGGAGATGGATGGGAAAGGGTTTCTGATGACAAAGAACAGTGCAGAGTAGCTAACTTTAAAGCAAACTTAACAGAACTTTTAACGTGTTCATTTTAATCTTAATGAATGTGCAACAATAGATGTAGGTAATGTTAGTTAAAATGACTCACTGTTGACTTTTGCTGTTACACTGGACACAAAAAAGCAACCTGCTGAGTTAAAGTCCTGTATGTGTTTGACCCAACCATCAGTCCTCCTTATCTCTGTGGAATATTTACTCTTTAACTACCTCATCTTCAACTTCCTCCTTTGCTGCCTTATTATTTAATATTGGCAGACTTCAGGAGTAATGGAATACATTAATAGGATTGAAAAACAAAAATGTCAACCTCATCCATGTGCTACTGGTAGACTAACATTGCCATTTGATTTATTTGTCAGTATTTATTGATGCTATTTGTAGCTCTCTTCTGACTTGAAGCAGTGTGCAATACTCTGTGATGCTATAGTTTTGTGGAATTTTTGTTGATACATTTTGACAATAGATTAGTAAAATTATCACTGTGTCCTTCATAGAGACAGCGCTAAAGCAGGAGGCTTGACCTTTAACCTCTGAGTTAACTCTACAGCTGCTGCACAGTGGCAGGTGCTTTCTGTCTGTCCTCCATAGTGTGAGCCTTACAACAGAGATTTATTGCTATAGTCCTCTGTCACCCTTCCCACTGGTAGAGGACTACTATTTTCAGTCAAGGACACACGATCAAAATAGCCCTATCCGTGTATGTATTGTCATGTAGACATCTGACTCCACTCTATACTTGGGGCATGGTAAATAAGTATAGTTATATGGAGTTATGAAAACTAAACCTTTAATTTCCTTCAATATCACCAGAATGGCTGCCTCTTCAAAATGTTTAAATATGGTGAGCTTACATGTTTATGGTGAAATTGATATGAGTGACCTAACAAGCATGCAATGTGATGCCATCCCAATTGTTGGCAGGGATTTCCAACAGATCCTTCACTTTGCCCTGTGAGTACCATTTAGCCATCCTGATGAATAGACATATGATATTAGCATATTGCAGATATGTGTGTTTCAGCATTTGACTGTCATCAGGTGAAAAATAAAGGTCAGTACAGAAGAAAATATAAAGAGAGTGTTGCCATTACTTAGTCAGTGGAGCAGTGGCAAGGTTATTTTTACACTGTAAATGTCATGCTCAGTATGTGTTGTATCTTTGTCAATATTCTTTAAGGGATTATTGAAAATGTTTATTTGTTCATGTTTAAAAAAACAATATGGCAAATATTTTCTTCTTTCAATTTTGAAACCCTATATATCAACAATTTGTATTAGCCTTAAAAATCAGTCACACAATGCAGGGCCCAAATTTCAAAGTAGTGACATTTCAGACAGACTACTGTGTCTATGTCTTTTTCTTCATTTTGTATTATGTTGCTACATATATTTACTATACATGTGTATTTACAACTATGTAACAGACAGATACATTTATTAAATTTAAAATTGTATCCCTTTAATTCAATGATTTTCTACCTTTTTGGCAGAGTATTTAATCCTAATCATTGTTATCACAGATATGAACTAAAAATGTAGATAAACATGAAGGGAATTTCAGTGTCTTCAAAAAAGCACATTCTTATGAACAACTGAGGTTAACAGTGTTGATGAAGGTTTTCATTCATCAAGGTCATGTCATTCTAAGTGCTGTATTGTAGGCAACTGGACGTGTTTCAGTTTCTTGAAGATGTTTCACCTCTCATCCAAGAGGCTTCTTCAGTTCTAACTAACTGGAGGGGAGGGGCAGGTTTTTAAACCCTATGTGGGAGTGTCCTACAGCCCCAAAAGGTTGTGGCCTAAGCCAACGTGGCAGTACCAAAAACTGCAGTTCTTCAAATGGACAATTGAGACTGGTTTTAAGGCTCACCGTTTCTCATAATTAAAGTTGTGGCCCCTTTGTGTGACATTAGTCAGAAGCTCGGCTTCACCTCAGCAAACTCCAGTCACTGATATTCACATTGTGGGAAGAGCAAGGCGCTAGTGAAGAAATAAATACCCAGAGTTGAGGAGAGAACAGAGTTTGTTTTTTTAAGTTTTTGGGAATAAGTAGTGGATTTATCGTTACTCTCTTTTTTCAACGTGTCTGAAGCAACAAGCCCCAGCAATGCTGTGTTGTAACTGTTTGTATTTTGACTGCTGAGTGGATTGAAATATATTTTCTGAATGTACAGAGAAGTGATGGGAAAAGAATAGACATAGCAGGATAACAAAAATAAATCTACAGAATCCAGATCTAGTACCTAGTGAGTGTTCAAGAGTCCTGATTTAAAGTGTTTAATGTCATATACAGTAAGGAAACATGTTTCTATGTACAATGAAATTCTTCCTTTGCTGTCCACGGAATACTGACAATGTAAAAAGAAATATATACAACAAAAATTTACAAAAGGCAGCATGTGATAAATAAAGAAAAAAGCAACAATAATAATATTAAAACAGTGCAAATCTGAGAGTGCAATTATGCATGGACAAAATGTAAACAGTCGGGACAGCTTTATGAGGTAGAACATGATTGTAAACACTTATCCGCTCTTTAGGAGTCTGATGGCAGTGGGAAAGAAAGAGTTCTTTAGTCTGGTGGTCTTGGACTTAACACCTCTGTACCTCCCGCCTGAGGGTAGAAGTGTGAACAGTTGGACCCTCTCTACTTCAAGCTCCCGGATGTACAGTAGCCGATGAGGTCTCCTCTTCATCCTCATGTCCACTATCATCTCCTTCGTCTTGTCCGTGTTGAGGGTGAGGTTGTTGTCCTCACACCATGACACCAGACTGGCCATCTCCCTGCAGTTTGCTTCGTCCCCGCCAGTGATGCATCCTATCACTGTGGTGTCGTCCACAAACTTTAGGATGGTGTTGTCTTTGCGGGAGGCAACATTCGTAGGTGAACAGGGTCTAGAGGATGGTGCTGAGGACACATCCCTGTTGAGTGCCAATATTTGTAATAATGCTTGCTGAAGTCCTATTACCAATCCTAACAGTCATGAGTCTAGGAGCCAATCACAGAGGATGGGGTGCAGACCAAGTGTAGAGAGTTTGTCGGTAAGTTTGTGGGGGGTGACCATATTGAAGGTGGAGCTGTAGTCCACAAAGAGCGTCCAGATGTAGGAGTCTTTATTTTCCGGGTGGGAGAGGGAATAGTGGAGAACAGCAGCAATAATGTCTGAGGTGGACCTGTTGGGCCGGTAGGCATACTGCAGGGGGTCCAGGGGGTCCTGTATGCTGCTCTGACTGTGGGTCAGTACCACTCTTTTAAACACTTCATGACGATTGGAGTTAGTGCTACTGGTCTATAATCATTCAGGCAGGTGGGTGGGCTCTTCTTGGGAAGGGGGACGATAGTTATGGTCTTGAAGCAGGAGGGAACGGTGCTGTGGCTGAGGGAAAGGTTGAAGATTGAGGTCTGAACATCAGCCAGAATGTTGGCACATACTCTGAGAGCCCTCCCAGGGATATTGTCTGGTCCAGCTGCCTTGCGTGGGGTTGATCTTCCTCAGGACTTTGTGTAGGACTGTGTACCTGGTCTGATGAGGTGGTTGGTTGAGAGGAGGGGGGTCGGGGGGTCCCAGTGGGTGTGCCTCCTGTAAAAGGTATTGAGGTCATCCGGCAGGCTGTCTGTGGAGCTAATGGTGGTCCTGTAGTCTGTGATGTGCTGCAGGCCACATACGCCCAGAGTCAGCAGTGGAATAAAAGCCGTCCAGCTTCTTTCTGTACTGCCTTTTGGCCACTGTGATGGCTTTTTCTGTCCATACTTCGCAGCTTTGGACTCTGTCTCATTGCCTGATCTAGAGGCTGGGTAGCGGTGGTCGGCTAGTGCAAGCTTTTAGCCTAGCATGGAGCCCTCCCATCTTGACCCAATTGCGTCGCCGTCTCTGAAGCGCTCTCCTGGGGTCAGCTAGATCACTTGAACTCAGTGCTTCGGGGCCTTCCTGGGGTAGTTGTGGTGCCGGTGGTGGCGGTAGTGGCCGCGGTGGCCGTGGGGGTGGACAATGTGCTCCGGTGGGATAGAGCCAGTAAAATAAAAATGATTGTGTGAGTTGGCGATATCCAGCAATGCCAAAAAACAAAGAAAAAGTCGGCATTCAAAAGCAGAGCAAACAAACACGTTTGCCTCCGGGGGCACCATGATTGTGTGTTGACA